>PVLD010001005.1:49723-228912 GCA_004027595.1 Dinomys branickii | reverse complement strand
AGGTGAGAGTCCAAGGATATAGATAAACCCAGGAGTACAGTTATTATCACAGGGAAGATGACTGATTGAGTGGTAGGGCAACGGAGATGAGGGAGGAGAAAAAACGAACTGATCAAAAGGGCCATCGTCTGTGTAACCTGAGTAACAAAGATGAAGGTAACATTATGTAGGACAGCATCCAGAGCTAATTCCCTTCTATCTTCTCTATAATTCTGTATTTCCTCAGTCATTTTTGTATTAGCAGAAGTGAAGATAACTTTATATTATACAGCATCCAGTGCTAATTCCCTACTATCTTATCTATAATTTGGTATTTCCTTTAATGTTTTTATGTTAACTAATGTGAAGATAACTATGTAATACAACATCCAGTTCTAATTCCCTACTATATTCTATATAACTTTGTATTTTCTGTATTGTTTATGGCTTTTCTGGTTCATATGTCTCCATTCTTTTGTCTTTAAAATAAAAATTTAAAAAAAAAAAAAAAAGACTAACTACGCTGTGTACCCTGCTGAGGGTGAAAGCGAGGTACCAGGCCTTGCAACTACTGACAGCTGCCTGGGGAACCAATAATGAACAGACTACCGCAGAGTCAACAGTGATGTCATTCAAGTTATTCCTGTGTCGTCCAATCTTTTTAAGCTAAGAATAGCTGAGTCTCTTCCCAAGTATGGAAGAGAGGCCCACAATATAGTCTGGGCTCCAGTATTTTTAAGAGTTATCCGTGACTTATAAATGACCCAGCAAGAAATAAGGCACACGCTCCTTAAATGGACCCCCAGAGTGACAGCAGAGACTTACACAGGGTTGAACCCCTTTGACTGCAGCCATGTCTTCACGTCCTCCGGTGTGGAGTCATACGTGATATTGATGACTGGCACGTTCTGCCGTGGCACCTGGAACTTCTTCTGTGCGGCACTCCGCCCAATGGTCAGCCTGTGGATGAGCTCGTCCTGTACCTCCTCCATCTGAGACTTCCGCCCTGGACACCAGCAGGGAGCAGGTCATGCTTGAAAATCCTTACCACAACGCTGCTCTTGAACCCCACTCCCAGTGAGCCTTCCGTCTAACAAGGCTCCCAGCTTAGGGTTCCTTCCATCTTCCCCCACTTTTATCCCCACCCAGGTTCACGTATCATCAGTGCTTACAATGTCTTCCCGGCTCTCCTCTCCTCTCCCTCCACTACGGTTATCTGGCCAAATCTTACCCAGGGTAACCTACCACGCTTCTTATTCTGCACCTGGCCCTGTGCAGCGGAGGGTGACAATGCAGAGATGCATGAGCTCATGTCACGTTCATGACATGAGCTGCAGCCGGCACTGGTTCTCAACTGGGGACAGTTTTGATGCCAGGGGACACTGACAATGTCTAGACCCTTAATTGTGACAGCTGAGAGAGGCAAAGAGCTACCTCCAAACCACCTCCTCCTCCCAGGTGGAGTCCTGGGATCCACAGGCCTGCTCCCATAGCAAAGAGTAATCTAGTCCCAAGTGTTAAGGTGCCCAGGTTGAGACTCCATGTAATCATCTTCTAAGATGAGCATTCCATAGGCACACCTCCAACTGTATTCTGCAAACCTCTCAGGATCTCACGTCCTAATTTCTCAATATCACCATTCTCCTTCCTACCAGCACCTTCCCACACACTCTGCCCTCCCTCCCTCCAGCACTGTAGATCGCCTGCTTTCCCGCTCCTAAAGCCATCCTGTGCGTGCACCGCACCCCAAGTCCTCTGCCTGTCCAAACGGTTTGGTAGTAACGCCTCACTCAGCCCGCATTATCAGACCCCCTCCTCGTACCGACGCACTTCATCAGCAGACAAATATGCTAGTACTTAGTTATTCTTTGCCTTTAAATAAGCCCTTTCTTACCAGGTATCATTCGTTTTATGCTCCTTTGTCAGCGAACTCCACGTCTACATTAGCCTATTCCAATTCCATTAGCCCATTTTCTCGTGGATTCACTAAATTCAATTCATTGCTTCTGTCTCCATCTCTCCACCGTTCTGCATTAAAACTCCAGCGGTCAATTCCTTCCTAATCACTATCGCATTTAACTTTTTAGCAATGTTGTAAGCAAGAGATTCCTTGTGGAAATACTTTCTGCTTGGTGCTTCCTGGATGCCTCACTCTTCTGACTTTTTTACCATCTCACTGGTTATTCCTTCTTGGTATCCTTTTCTGACCCTTCTCATGTCTCAACTTCGTAATGGTGAGCTGCTCCACGGCACAAACCTTGAGCCCCTTCCCGGCCTGCACTCAGGCCATGAAAGGTCACTGAGCCTTGGTTCACGGTCATACAAAAGCTGATGACTACCAAGCTATTCTTCCACTCCTGTTACTCACAGCTCTAAATCCATCTACACTGTCTGGTTGGCACACTTATTAAGTACCTGTTAGATGTCTCAACTATAGCTCAAATTAAAAATGTCAAAACCTGAATTCTTGAACTTCCTGAAAGTTTGCTTTTATGACATCCTTTTACTTCCCAAAATGGTTACTGGCCAGTCTAGCTTCCCACGTCTTCTGATAAAATACCATGCAGCTATACTTGACTCCCCATTGTATACGATGTATAGTTCATGAGAAAGCCCTGTTCATTCTACCACCGGACTATGTCCACAATCCAACCACATCTTTCTGTGTGGTTTCTGTTGTTGCCGTTGTTACCAGCTTGGTCGAGGCCACTGGCCTATTTCACAGGTTTCTCTGCTCCTACTTTCTAGCACCCCGCCCGTTTCTCTGCATTATCTTCCCAGTATAACGACGATAGTGCCTTTCCAAAATGTAAGGCAGATGTTGCAGCTCTCCTGCCCAACACATTCCCACAAGACCCAAAGGACTCACAAGGAAACATCCCAGAGGACCATCACCTCTTCAAGGTCACCACAGCACTCTGCTCCTGAGCCCCAAACTCCAGTTTACAACTGCATCCTTGGTACCTTTCAAGTTTTGGAGCCATCCAACCTCTGTTGCTGGAATACTTCCCCCCAAATAGCCACGTGACTCCCTCTTCCCCTCCCCTAACTTATTTAAAATTGTACCCCTTCCCCACAGCGTTCTCCATCCACACAGGCGTGTTATTCTCCACGTCACTGACCCCTCTCTGGGGCTCTCTCTGGTTTGCATGGTTTATATCCCTGCTTTCACTCACAGAAGCATGAGTACAGAATGAGGGCCTTCCCTGTTTTGTTTGTCTCTACATCCCAGTGCCTGGGACAGTGTGGTGACTAAACAAATACTCACTGAGCAAGCAAGCGAGCAAGCGAGTGAGCGAGGGAGGGAGGGAGGCGCTCTCCGACTTTCTCACCGAGAGGGCCCTTGAAAATTATCATGAACTAACCGCTTAAACAATCAAATAAGAAAATGGAGGCCCAAAGCAGAGATCTGTCAAAGCCACATTATTAATTACAAGTGGAACTCACCTAGCCCTAGATGTACTAACTTCCAGCTCAGGGCTATTTTGTGGTCAAAGTCACGGAAACTACTTTTAATTATCGTACCTACTCTCCCGGAGTTGTTTTATGTTTATGGGAAAGGATGTATATACGCATATGCAAATTCAATAAGTAATTTATATATCATTTTCAAGGATTAAGAACAAAGAACTAACATAACAACACAATTAACTCATTAACTTGGAAAGCAGCAGCAACCTGGCCGCTAAGGGCACATCTGTGACCACTGTTATGGTGTTGGTCTAGGATTTCTTTTCAAGGGAAGTGCTTTAGAGTGTTTGGTGTTTCTGGGAAATAAGTGTGAAACATCACCTAGCATTATTCCGGTCTAAATTTTTTTGGTCCCTCAAGTATTTAGGAAACCTCTTAAAGAAGAAGCCCAAAGAAGGAAAAGGGGGCGGAGGGAGAAAGAAGGAAGGAAAGAGAAGGGAAGGGGAAGGGGAAAGAGAAGGAGAAGGCAAAGGAGGAGAAGGAGGAAATATCAGAGACATGAGACAAAATACTATCGTTATATTTAGTAACACAGTACCAGCATTTCACTGCTGTATGCCACATAGCATATGAATCTACCTCAAAGAAATACAGATATAGCTACATTCAAGGATTTACATTCAGGTATTTACTTTCTTGTCCATCAACCCTGACAGCACACTGACGACTGCAAGTCCACAAGGCCGCTGTCCATGGAGAATGAAAGCCTCTTTCTAACGTGCTGCTGGCTTCTGGTTTGCATGTTCAATGTCCTCGCAAACAGCAACAAACCAGACCAACTTCATATCTCTTTCTAAAGTAACACTTCTGATTTACAAAAGATTAAATGAAAAGTAGTACATTTTTAAAAGAAATCGAAGAAATACAATGCAACTAGAGTGCTGGACTTTTCAAAAAGTATTAAGAACCTTTTCGGATGCTGTAATAAACCAGTGTGAACAGCTTGCATCACACACAGCTCCATGTAGCTAATCTGAATGGACCACACAGCCTTACTGCAGCCAAAGGGGTCTTACCCTGGCCGGATGCTGTATTGTAAAAGCAGGTACCTTGGTTTCTTGCCCCAACATGGTATTGCATAACATTTCTATGAGTTTTCACTTCCTAGTACCTTCCATTTTATTTTATCAAAAGCTTAGGCAATATGCAAAGAATGTATATAAGATGAATAGGTACATTTTGAGAAAATCTGAGCCTCAATAAATACACATTTACATACTGAATATCTGTCTGGTCCTAAAAGACTCCTAGGAAGACCTAATGTTGATTCAGAAAAAAAAACCTGTCCTCAAAAAAGTTCCATACAGATATACTTGTTTTATAAAGATAAATTTGTTTGATGTCACTATAGTTTTGAGATGCCTTACAAAGGAATTTGATGTAATTGCAGCTCTTATTATTTTGAAGAAACAAGTATATGTGTTAATTTGGAGAGAAATGTTCATATTTTATATGCCCTTTCACAGAAAAAAAAAAAAAACAGATTTGAAAATGATGAGTCACAATTATCAGGAGAATTGTCTATCTTGTAAGCATCCAAACGATGCCTCTTTCCCACTAGGTTATTCTTAGTTTCTTCCAGTAGGACAAAGAACAAACTGTTCCAACCCACAAGCTCTTCCAAATAGGGCCGAAATGCCTCTGAACCCTGATTCCAGCCCTGAGAAAAAAGAGCACCACAGGGTCAAAGGAGGTAAATGCTACTAACTTGTGGGAAGAATGAAGGAATGAATAATATTTCCAAAAGGAAAATTTCCCCTGGGGAAATTAATAAACTATTTATAGAACTTTCTCATTTTAAAACTATTTTTAGTGTCTATGAAAAAAGATCTTTTCCCCAAAATCCACATATATTTTAAAAAACTTAGCAACACTTTACATCATTAGTTATTTGTAATTATCCACACGCACTCACACACACGTTTACACTCACACTCACACAATGGTTTCCGCAGCACTGTTAACTGCTTTTCTTAAATTTTTTTTTCCTTGAGGTTTCCAGTGAGCTCAAGCTATGAATAAGGTTATTTTAATGAGCTACACCTTAGAGGAGAACATAATGTATACAAGTAGCCTTGTGTTTATTGCATTTACCTAGAATTCTAGAACAGTTAAATGGTAATAGTTTTAATGTCACCTTTTTCATTATTTTTAATTTAGCAAAAATGTCACAATGGAATAGAAGCAGCTACGATAGACTGAGAGGAGAGAAGCAAGATGAAAGTGAAAGATGTCTCAGGAATTGTGTCCAGATGTGAATCTTAGGGTCAATCTCAGCTATCAAGATGTTCGGTATGAGCATCTGGGTGTCGGATGTGAGATCTGGTACAAAGACCAACAGGGGGATTTTGGCCTTTCCAATAATATAATTAGTATTGAAAGAAACGGGAAGATACTGATAATTCATACCAATAGTATGTTTATATGGAAAAAGAGAATGCAGAACCCTAGGAAAGGCCCACACTGATTGAATGATAGGCAAACATTTACAAACACACACACAGTCACCTTTTATATACTTCATCCTATTGAGGATATACGAAATATCTATCTGGCTCTAGTTTTTTGAGAGCTTTATATAACAAGCATAGGTAAAGCAAAGTCATTTAATAATACTTTAAAAAATCATAATTTGGGCATTAAGTTACACACATTGATTATTCCAAGAAAAGACAAACTAAAAGCTATTGTAGATTTTCTTCAGTTCTCAAAACACCTGTACTCCTCTCCCTCAACGCTGACAAAGATAATCCAAAGCTGGCCATGGTACCTTTTCTTTCAGTTTATTAAATACGGTTTTCATTCTAATAAAAATCAGACTCAATTTATCAATCTATGAAGTAGAAATCTCAATCACATGAAATCTGAATTCCAAAGGTAAATGTGAGATTGCTATAGGCTGGTGATTACACTATGCTGGTGTGACAACATATGTATAGCTCACAACAGCAAACCTGAGGAAGAAAAGCAGCAGAATGATGGTGACAGCAAAGACTGATGGCAACGGCAGTAGCTACTGACTGACTGCTTATCATGTGTCAGACATCAATCAAAACCAATCAGTGTTTCTTTACCACCATCACTGACATGCTGGGCCAAAGAATACTGCTATAGGGGGCCACCCTGTGCAATGCAGGCTGATGCTTAACCACCAACTTCTGCCCAATAGATGTCATGGCACACAACTATGACAACCAAAAGGTGTCTCCAGGCAGACATCAAATGTCCCCAGACTTTCCCATGGAATGCCTCCCACGCACTATCCCACCAGCCTGCACACTTTTCCTACGAAGCAGGTATCATTTCTGCCCCATTTTTCAGATGAAAAACACAAAGGGTTAGTAAACTATTGAAGGTCACACAGCCAGTAAGTGATGATTCCCTGTAAGAATTCCAGTATGTCTGTCTTGCGAGTCAGCATTCAACCACCAGAATATAATGGAATGTGTAGACAGGCGTACATTAGAGAGGAGACTCTTTCCTGCTTTTTAGAGGAATTTCCTGCAGTCTATGAGGTACCATGCAAGTAGTGAATGAATATAACTATTTCACATCGGCAGAATCAATAAAAAGCAGTATTTCACTTTGTCCCCATACTTCTTAAATGCAGAGGAAACTCTCCCCAGGAAACTTACGGTCCACTGGAAGCTGCTTGTGTCTCTGGCCATCTCGCACAATACTGCCACCACTGTCACTGGAGCTGCTATTCTGCCGAGTGATGTTGGCCGGGACCTTTGACATAGGGACGGGTGCTGGTACGGAAGGTGGAAGGGGGACGGGAACAGGAGCTGGCGTTGGAGGAGGTGATGGGGCCAAAGGAGTATCAGCTGGTCTGGGACCATACTCCATCCTTTGTTTCTATAAAAAGACAAACAATTAATTTAAAATTTTAAAAAATAGAGAAAGCTAGGTGAAGACAACAAATCGTACACCAGCGGGACATTGTTTACAGCTACTTATTTGTAAACTTATGTTTCAAGATCACAACGGGGCTGGGGATATAGCTCAGTGGAATAAGCGCTTGCCTAGCAAGCGCAGGGTCCTGAGTTCGATCCCTGGTACCGCAAAAAAAAAAAAAAATCAAGATCACAATGAATTTAGAGGTGTGTATACACATTCACCTGCACATATCCGACTCTGGTGGTATA
Source organism: Dinomys branickii (assembly GCA_004027595.1). Taxonomy (NCBI): domain Eukaryota; kingdom Metazoa; phylum Chordata; class Mammalia; order Rodentia; family Dinomyidae; genus Dinomys; species Dinomys branickii. The sequence goes on along the minus strand of PVLD010001005.1, from coordinate 221,314 downwards.
AAAAAGGTCATTTATAATCTAATAAACATTCTACGTATATGTTCCATGTCAGGATATAAGTTTACGGGGTAGCAAACACATACCAAGAGCAAACAGTACGGGAAAACTAAGTTTGGACTTGGGGTCACATAATACCAGAACAGTCAAACAGTTTCTGATTATTTTATAATTTACCATAGTAATAATTTCTAACAACATTGGAAGTCAATAGCTCTAAGAATCTCTTCTTTTATATATACGCTGTATGCAAAGGTCTTTAATTCTGTTGCCCCAGGTTTTTATCAAAGGGGCAATATTCTGGTAAATAAAAGCTTATGCTTTAAGAGACAAATAATGTCAAAATGTTGCTATTCAATTTTTCATAGCGCATCTCTCTGCCACCCAAATGGGGATGTGGTGGGGTACATGGTGGTGAGGCTGACGTTTTAGACTGGGAGGTAAATTCAGTGGTAGGGCTCTTGCCTGACATGAACACCATCCTAAATTCCACCCCCGTACTGTAAAAACAAAAAGATACGATCTTAAATTAAATATTTAGGGTTACAACTTACAAATGAACTAGAAAAAACACATTTGTTTTAAAAAGCAGATGTGATAACATATGCCAAGCTTTCAAATAATCTTTAAATCATATGTTAGGCTATTATAAAATATTTATGTATATTCTTTATAAAATACACAAGAATAAAACTTTAAACAAAAGAATTGCAGCTAATAGATGACTGTATCATGACAGGCTCCAAATTCTCAAAAGGCACTTCACCTTTACAGAATCAAAGACATGGAGAGCAATGACTCCTAAGTCAAGTAAAGTTTAAACGCTGCTCCAGTGCAATTTTAATTATTGTAAAATTTAGGCTTAGCATGTAAGATGAAAAAATAATAACCTTTTGGTAATCTGGTCCTTTGATTATAACAGTATTTACTTTTAACTCTAAATTGGCCCAAATATAAGATAGTATTGACTTTAAAAGAGTCTTCCCAATTTCCACAGAGATGAAAAACATAAAAATACACACCACGCACACGTCATTTCTAAGTTAAATCATTACCCAAAACACAGCACACCAGCCTTCATCATGTTGCTTTCACAGCAAATGATTACCACTTGTGGGAGCCGCATGGGAAGGAGCCTCATTTTTTTTGTTTCTGTTTCTTAAAAAAACTGCTCAGCCAGTGGGGGAAGAAAGGGAAAGGGATGTAACACACGGAGGAAGGAGAACTGAAGGAGTTTACAATGATGCTTGATACTGAGGGAGGACCAGGTCAGAGAGAGGCAGGCAAGAGGCAGGGGAGGGGCGAGGGGAGTCTACCCTGACATCAGAAGGGACAGAGACAGACTGCCAATTTGCTCAAGGCCTAGAAACATTTCTAACATATTCAGTAATGTATTAGAATACATTGCTATGACACTTCACAAAATAGTCTTCCTATATTTGGGCCAATAAATACTTAAAAGAAATCAAAATACAGCAAACATCAAAGTATACTTAGCACACACCAAAGTCACCTGACCCATACATATGCAATGTGGCTTTGACAGGAATCTCCTTTGCATGTAATTTCAGGAAGGGTTAACCAATTCTCACATTAGTGTTGCAAAAGTCTCAGAGTTTGTTGTTAAACCATTAGAAAGAAAGCTACAAGGTCTGCATTCTGTGATATGGTTCATCATCTCTGCTTTCATAAACACAAGAACAGAGAGCGTTTTGCTATCCATCTAAGAGCACCGTTCCAAGCTGAATACACTGCACTGTCGCAGTGAAGCACGAAGGCAGCCTCCCCAAATGTCTGGTGCCTCCTTCACTCATCTGTTGCTGCTATAGAACGCGACCTTATCAGTATGACCTAATAGAACGATAGGTTTTACAAAAATAAAATGCATATGAGAATTTCCAAACCCATATGAAAAACGTTCATGAATGATGGCATAAATTGTGTTTACTTGCATATTTTGCTTTTTTGTTAGTCTCTCCTCCTGCCTCCTTCTTCCTACCATGGGAAGTGATGAAAAAGTACCTTCCCTAACACACTACAGCCCATCCTGAGGAGGCTACAAGGACAGCATTTCTGGATGTTCACGTGGCAGAAACAGAACCGGTACTGACTGTGGACCGCGCACTAGTCTTTCCTGCCCTGTCCTCTCTACCCCGGTTTACCTACTGCCCATCTTCTGCTCTTTCCTTATTTCTGCCTCTTGATCATCTCCAGTTGGAGATATGTAATGACTCCCTCACACCTCGATGTGTGGAATGTCTTGGAGTCTTTTCCTCCTGCACCAAAGCGCTGAAGCTCCAGTCAAGAAATCCTAACCAACTCTTCCCAGTGTGCCTGGGACTTTCCCAGTAAACTGCACCGAACATGCCAGTGAGCAGTTTGATCAACTTGATGTGGATCACTTTTGCACTGGAACTGTCACTTCCTAATTCTGACCCCTTATCCCTCACAAATAAAAAGTTCTGTCCATAGTAATAACTTTTGGTCTCTCTCTTAAAATAACTCAGATTTCCTAGACCTCATAGGAAACTGACTTTCCTATTGATAACTAAGTTGGATTGAGTTACTTTTACTTAGCAACCAAAGCTGAGCAAAACTTCTCAGGGGTTAACCAGAGTTATTGAGAGCTAATCCCCTGATTTATGCAAGATACTGCTTCAGAGGGGAAATTACGCAAGTAAGCCCAACGATGCCATTAAAATTAAATTGTTCTTAAAATTTTTAACCTACTCTGAATTACACATTTGTCCCTAAATTTAGTCTCTTTGGAACTCTGCAATAAAAACTAAGCACAGCTGGAACATTTGGAGCGTGTTAAGTCCAGAGATTGAATCCAAAAAATTATATTAAAAAGAATTGCCAGGAGGAAGCAAGTGTGGGTTACCTCGGACAGCTCGCCAAGTAATTGCTAATAGGAAAATGGAGCAAATCACATTAAATGAGAAAATTAAAACAGAATATGGAAATAAAATAACATCAGTTTCAATTTACATAAAAGATCAGAAAACATAAGCAAATAGATTTTTGACAGCAAAATTACCTACCCAGAAGTCAACTGGCGAAAGAGCTTGTAAATTTACAATTAATTTCTATCATTCTTACCTAGATTTATAAAACTAATCAGATAAATTACAATACAGGAGAAACAGCATAGAGTATTTTGGCTACAACTATTCGTGTCTTGAAGTATTATGTTAAAATGTTATAATTTAGGTTCATTTTCTTACATTTTATAAAGAATGCAAGTAGGGTCCATTAGATGTAAACATACTGCTTTTTTAAATAGCTGATTTTACAAAAGGGGATATAGATTCACGGTATGATTCTAGTGGGCTTGGAATTTCAACTTGAAAGCAGTGTAAACAGAGTGTTTTATAACTGTGTGCATAGGTGTGCTAGGCAGTAATTATACACTCGAGGGTGGTAGTTGTTCAAGTTTTCACGAAAAGTATTTCAGAAGATGTCAATGCATGAGGTAGAAAAAGTATCCATTCTCCAGGTCACATATACAGAAAGAGAGAATAAAACAGTGTTTACCAGGGGTCTCCACTGAGGCACTAGAGAGAGAAAAAAGGTAGGTGATATGATAGAAAGCAAATATGTAGGCTTCACAGGTGGAAAGATCTAATACACAGCACAAGTGCATCTTGTGTTCAGGAGTTTTCCCAAACGAGTACATTACAGCTGCTCTTACCATGTGGTGAGGATCATGTGGGATGATGGCTATGTTACTGGACTGCTGCTCATTTTACTGCACTGTGTGTGCTGTTGTGTTGTATACCTTACACATAATAGGACTTCACCACCAACAAAAGGGAGCTGTCCTGTATAAAAACCCTGCCTCTCATTCATGAGCAGTCTTCTTAAATTAATATTTAAAACACAAATTTTAAAGGACTGAATATTATCAAGAGGTTGGCCTGGCTGGAAGAATATGAAGGAATAGTTAGTAAAACAGTCACAGCCTAGGCAACTGAGCAAGACCCTGCCTCAAAACAAAATTTAAAAATCAAAAAAAGGCTATGGATATACTAGCTCAATACAAATGCCCTGGGTTCAATCCCCAGTATTTCAAAAAGAGAGAGAGAGAGAGATCACTCTGTCTCTGCCTGGCACATTTGCATGTCTGGATTGACCCTGAAGCATGCATAACACAGGCTGAAGTTAGCAGTGTCAGTGGTTTAACAGTCACCTCCAGAAAATGCTTCCTTCTTTCAATTAGGGTTATTTAAACATGTACACAGAGGATAAGAGAACTTTGTATCTAGAGTGGATTATAGACACTATGTAACTAGAACCCTTCTATTTGACAGTCAAACAAATTGGAACACAGAACAATAAAATGCTGTCTTTAAGGCCATGCAGTTGACTAGGGGCAGAACCAGGATTAGAATCTTCATCCACCAATGTGTAAGTGGGGCTTCTCCCATGGAATCATAATTGGGAGGGAATAGATAACATGGAAAACTTTGTATTTAACTCACAAGACCACAAAGACTAGATATTTATGACTATTTGTGTCTTGGTAGAGTAAAAATTTCCACAAAACTATAGCAATAATAAACACATTCACTTAATATTTAACAATAAATAAAAGGCTTCTTTAGGCCACTGGGTGTATTGGAAATAATAGCTGGGAGGAAGTGATCTCTGCTGCTGGAACAGAGTGTGAAAATCTCTGTGGGCAAAAGGTGTTTCTAGCAATGAACCATCATGGTGCTAGAAGCCTAAGAATCAGGTCATAAGAAAGAGAAGACCATATGGTATGTAGATTGTAGGTAGAGAGAAAGCACCCTGATTGTTTATTGCCTGGCTCTACAATTTCTTTCCTTCCTTCCTTCTTTTTCTTTTTTTTTTTTTCTGGTACTGCCATGAACCCAGGGCCTTTGCACTGAGCTCCATCCCCAGCTTTTCTTTAATTTTAAACTGTAAGGCATGGTCTTTCTAAGTCACTAACTTGCCCAGGCTGGGTTTGATTTCCTGCTTCAGCCATCCAGAGCACTTGGGATTATAGGTGTGTGCCATTATGCAAGGCTAACAATATTTTTTTAATCAGAAGGCATCATTTTCCCAAAATCTTTCCAAACCATTTAGTTCCTTTTCCCTATGGTTTCACTTAATCTTTCTTTTTAGAAATGTTCCATATCTCTTACAAATTCTTTAGTACCTTCCTCTTCTTTATTTTTAAAACTTGTTAAACCATGAGGGAACACACTAGGTGGGAATATCTGTCTTTTGTGAGCCGTTAAAAATCACTCTAAATGTGAGGATACTAAATAGCCTGGACTCTCAGGGACATCAGATGACAACTGAACAACACCTAGTCACTGCTGGTGCCAGGTATGAGAACCCCTGCCGTCTGAAAGAATTTCTGAGCAAATGTGAGAACAGTGGGCAAGGGTTGCACCTGTACCCTTTTGTCCAGGGACTGCCAGGATCCAGACAGGATTCTTCTTTCTGGAAATGTAAATGGATGAAAACCAGAACCACTGCTCTGTCCATCTTAAAAATACTTGGTAAGTTACAGAAGTTGTGTGGAAATAGTTTACATCTCATTCCTCAGTGTCCACTTTTTAAGGGAGTCCCATAATCTGGGCTATTTGCCTAAATGACAAAATGTGAAACAACAGCTGAGATGCAGGAAATGCATCCATGAGGCAAGAATTTAACTCTAAAAACTATGACTGATCAAGTATGACAGAACGGCTATCACGCAAGGTAAAGCTCTTCAGAGAAAATGTTTAACCGCTCATACAGTAACAACCCGAATGTTTATACAAGAAGCAAGTTTTTGTAAACTGTATTTCCTAGAAGAGTAGAGTTCACCAGAGCACAGATTCTAAACCCAGAGGTTGTTATCTCTTCCTCTTGCAGTTTTCCCCTCACAAGTATGTAGTGACCTTCTTTATCTCTTTTGATTGTTCTTGGTTTGAAGTTGACATTGTCTGCAAACAGAATAGCTTCCCTTGCTTTTCTGGGTTCCTGTTGCATGGAGAATTGTTTTCCATCCTTTGACTTTCAGTCTATGAACTTCCTTTTGAGTGAAGTATGTTTCTTGTATTCAGCATATTGTTGGATTTTGTTTCTTGATGCATTCTGCCAGTCTGCTTCTTTTGACTGGTGAATTGAGGTCTAAATCCAGAGGGCTGGGCCCCCATCCTGGTCTCATGTAGTTGTCTCACTACGGGCGAGTTATATCCCTGGTCCCTAAGCTGCCTGTGTGAAATGTTCCTGTGTTACAAGGTCACTGTGGGAATCACCTGAATTAATATTTGGGAAGGGCTGGGAGAATGCCTGACACAGCATGAGACTGACCACAGGCATCATCTCCTCGGAGGCACAAGGTCCCTACTACCTGTGAGTGGGCAGCCAGCTTCAGTAGTGAATCATCAAGCATCTGGCCACAGTGCCTGAACTACCGCAATGTGAACGTTTGGTGGGGAAAGTTTTTATGTATGCCTTTAAAATTTGGCTATCAGTGGATGGAGGAGACAGGTGAGAGAGAGCGAAGGACAGGGTTGTATCTGAAGAGAAAACAGAAGATTATGACGATTCGGGCACCGCATGCCCCACAGCAGATTTGTAGGGAGGATCACCCCAGTGCTATATGCTTTCTACAGCTCTGTCAGTTAAGTGCAAGATGCTGGCACTCAATAAATATTTGTGTGATGTGTGAGTGAAAAGATGAGTAAGGCACAAATAGTAACCCAATGCAGTTTTATAAAGCGAGGCTATATCCACATAAATATGGTGGCATCTTTATTGTCATGCTCAATTAAGAGGCAGGGGTTTTCTTTAGGTATTTGAGATAAAGGTATCTGTGACACTACTGCAGATGTATAAAGACAGCCAGCATATATTTCCAAGAATGTTTTCTTTTCCATCTTACTCTGTTATTTTTTTTTAATGGGATGTTTTGAGAACAGGAATCCTTGTAGAGCAGGATTTGTGCCAGATAGCAGATAGCAGATTGTCAAGCTTACTTATTAAAATTTTGTAAGATTTTGCTGATTTTGTTGGGCTCAGCCCCAAGTTTTCAAGAGGTGTTAAAAAGCAGATTGTTTTTAACAACTTTTAAAAGTAGGGCTTTCAAGCTAAACACCACACAAACACACACACACACACACACACACACACACACAGCTGCTAACCCCATTTCTACATCTATCACTGCATTTGTAGTTGCACAGAAAAATTTTCAAAAGACAATGAAACAATGTTGAATAGTTTAAAAGTAGCCAAACTAGACAACACTCAAAAGGACCACAAGTTTCCATTTATACAAACAAGCAAAACAAACTCTTGAAACTTGTGAGTATTCAAAAAAAAAATTCTTGGTTGTGCTAAAGTTGACAAAAACATAAGATGAGGATCTGTAAAACAAACGATGAACAGATTTTACGTTCTCCAAAATTACTCTCTCTGCCTGAGATCATGTACTAATTGTTTTGGTTCCATTTTAGACAGATGCGAGCTTTAAACAGAAAAATCAACTTATAGCTCAAGCCAAGAATCAGAACTAGATTAAAAAAAAAAAAGACTGAGTAGTAAAGGCAAAGAGGGAAGAGATACCAGGTTCTTATTTAGGAAACCTCAGTGAAGGAAAACACTTATAATTTGTATTATTTGTAAGTTTGCATATCTTTTTCTTTAGTTTTTGCCTATTCCTAGAAACTATGCATATAGGCAAAAGCATACTTTTATTACTGCTTTTAACTCATGGCTTCTGCTCACACATGGCATTATTTACCACAGTATTTTTATATCCTTTGTCAGTAGTGCTTATTACAGCAAAAGACTCAAAGCAAACCGTATATCCCAAGGATGTACAGCGTACATTCTGTCACTGTTTAAGACCAAAACCTTTACAGGAAAGAAAATGAAGAGCTGGCCTTCATGAAGCAGACTGCAGCCCTACAGTACATCGGGTCAAATGCAGAAAGAAAGAACTTAAGAAAGAAAAAGTAGAAAACTTCAGAAAATAAATGCACTTCAAAACTCCATGGGAAATGGAGCAGGTCATACCTTGAATAACTCAAATTCCTTCTTTGGCATCAATAGCTAATGACAAATGATGAACACAAAATAAGTACACAGTATACACTCATGACAGACCCAGCTAAACATAATCACAGCAAATGGAATTTCTGTTGCATCACCTTAGTTATCATGATGAGGAAACAAAGGCACTGATCATTTTAAATGTTTGCTTGGCTTCTGGATTCTAAGCCAATTCTTCTGGACAAGAGCAGACTCTCCATTGAACCCCAGCTTCATGAGGCATCATGGCAGCACAAGCCTGACCTCAATTCTAAGTCTGAACAATCTAGGATTTTCCAAGCCCAGGTCTGGCATTAAAATTAACCATTTTACTACATATTCTATGTAGCTCCTACATGAATCCATCACATTCTCATGGGGTCAGCAGTGATCTTTTTCTCAAGATTCTGGAAACGGAAAGGATTCTTCCAGGGGAATGAGAAGGCACCCAGGTTCCCAGGCTGCACACAGGCGAGTATGACCGTTCTGACTTTGTTTGAGGTCTCATTGCAAAGTACATATCTTAGGTCTGAACGTGAGGGCTTACTGGTAAGTGAACTCACTTGTCACAGTGAATGAGATGACCAGGGTCACTGAAAATGAAAATGTGGTGTGGACCTACAGAAGTATTCCATGATCAAGGAGGGAGAGCCCGATCTGGCAAATCCATGTAACAAATGTATTTTAACCTTACATTCAAGATAGAAAAAATATTATAATCCAGCTACATAAATACTCAGGCATGAGAGGAGCGCCAATTCAAATGTTCAGTGGCAGAACATTCTAGACATGCTGAAGGCAAAACTGGTAAAACTGCTGCATTGCAGAACACCCCTGCCACCTCCACACTGCCACCCTGTCTTGGGGGAGGTGACCAGGGCCCAGGGGTACTATGGGTAAAAAGACAGACATGCATTTCTGACAATGTCAGAAATGGTAGGAGAGAAAAAAGCATTCGGAGAAATAGTTACTTAGTGCTAGACATTTTGAACAATTTCTTGGAAGTAAATCAGGAAATATATGTATAATTCTTCACTATGTCTCTCACCACTGGCTCCCAACTGCAAGACCAATTAAGTCACCAAGTGATTAATATGCAAAAATTATTTAAGTTCCGTTTATGAATGATGAGTCTGAAAATGAGTCAATATGAAGTTTTGCAAAGAAACTGCGGTCACCTGGATGGTGTGTGTGTAAGGCGGATCAGCACGCCCGGGTCCTGACTCTGGAGGCCTCACGATGTCCAGAATGTTATTTGGCACAAACCCAGCGTCTCCGCTTGCATTTCGAACTTTCCACCACTGCTTCCTGTCATCAAGTATCTGTGCGAAAAGAAAGGCATCATTTCCATAAGGAAACTCGTCTATGAAGGAAGCTCATTTGCCTTTGTGGACTTCCATCATTTTTGTTTTCATTTCTGGTGAGTATCAATATATTTTTGATGAAATGACTCACAGGAATTACACTAAGAATTACATGTTCTAGTATAGACTAGGTATCGCCACAGCGAATCTGCCCAACATCCCTGTTACCTCCCCAACACATAGCTCCGTTATTTGAGGTACACATGAGGCCACTAAAATGACCCCCTTAGAAAGTCACTGTTTCTATTTGTGGAATGGAAGAATGTAAAAATCATTTTTCTAAAAATGTACTCAATCATTCATCTTATATATTCAGTAAGATGAACTCTTAGGTACAACCTAACACAGATCTGGGTGTCATAGTAAACTACTCCTGATACCACTGGCTCACAAAATGCTGGATACATTTTATAAACATACTAGAAGAAAAAAGTTGTTTTTTTTTTTTAATTAGGATATTGTAGTGAGTCTACATCTGAATTGACAACTAGCCTGGGTTCCAAAATGAATAAAGCGCAGGAAAAGGAAAACACTATCAGTCAAGAAATCCATCTCACTTCCCACACATTCAACACAGCTTCTACCTGTTCCCATGATGCTACTACAGGATCAGATTAACTACCAAAGCGGCTACTCCTTCTAAACGTAGACACCCACAGACTGTGTTCTCAGTCATGATATAAAGAATGATTTACTGACCTCAGCATTTCTTTTGGGAAGGTGTTAGCAAGAGGAATAAACTAGACTCATTTTGTTAAGTGCAGAAAAAAGGTAAAATTGTGTTACCTCCAAAATATCGTCCTTTAGAACGGAGAGCTCACTGTTATTCCTCGCCATAAAGTCGTACTTGGATTTGGCATATTTCTTGGGCTGTGCTTTGAGTGGGTCATAATTTCTGTAAAAATAAAGAAGATTATCATTCTGCCAGCTCTTTCGACAGGCTGAAAACAAGAGCAAAACATTAAGGCCAGCCAAATCTTATCAGAACACTTTCTGACAAATTAGTCAGATGATAGTTTAGTTTTACTACGTTTTACAGAATATGACAAATACAAAGAACTTTTTGTACTACTAAAAAGAACAGACTAAGGCTAAGGCAAAAATAAATTACAGAAAATCACAAGGGTGGCTGCTCCTGAGTCAGGGCTAGAATCCAAACCCGTGAACTCTAGCTCTTAAATACACATATTGGATATTGTTTCATTAAGCGTCATCTCTACTATAAAATAATAAGAATAAACATTATTTTTTTCATAAAAGAAACGGAGACCTAAGATGATTTCCATAGTAGTAGTTTATGTTCTGTGTTGATTTTATTAATTTAAGCAAGGTCTGTTAACCAAATAAATATATTTTTAAAATATGACTAGGTGTCAACTTGTAGGAAAGTTCTACCCAATTATATAAATTGCACAGGAAGGTGTGCATTAAGGACAGGACCAGTAATACCTCAAAATATACAAGTAAATGAAAAATTTAATTCATTACAAACTTTTAAAAAATACTAAAAACAGATGTAGCCTTATTTTTAAACAAATAAAAACTCTTTAATAAGACAAATAATCAGTCCGGGGGATAGCTCAACTGTAGAACACTTTACTAGTGTGACTGAGGCCCTGAGTTGGATCCCCACACACAAAACAAAAACAAAAGAAAACTCAAATACCTCTTCTAACTACTAAACCAGCATTAAAAGATTTAATAATATAATTAAAAATTACTTTTATATATAATGATGTTAATATTTTCATCAGCTGATTTGATAATTATTTCAACCTTTGTGCATTAATTTTACTCCCTAATATCCTGCATTTACGTCCCTACATTTATTCACACATCTCTACAAGAGAAGAAAACAAAGAGACTAACAACACCTGGCACCCTTGCCCTGCCAACTGGTCATTCTTCTCAGGGCCCACCATGCTCTGCGGGGTGCTGAGCTCCACTAGGGTCTAGGAGAGAACAACCGTGGTATCTATCATTTATAGACATCACTTACAGACACTCCCTTACAGATACCCCTTATAGAAACCTGCTGTCTCTCAGCAACTCCACTGGAGAAGGGGACAGGAGGGAGGACCAAAGACGGCCTGTGCTACCTATTAGCTATTTCTGGTATAGTACAAAAAAAAAAAAAAAAACAGAAAAATGAAATTATGTCTACTAATGATTGCCTACAATAATTAGTAATGCAAATTTAAAACCTATGCTCAGTGTATTCCCTATCTTTACTGGAAGCATTCTGGTTTTATCTTTACATATTTATATAAATAAATAATTTATATATTTACATATACAGTGGTACCTCAGTTCATGAACACTTTTTTTTTAAACAATTTGGTTCACAAACAAGCCTTTGGGGAAATTTTGTTTTTGTTTGCAAACTCTACATCAGGCAGCAAGCACAACCGCAGCCATCTTTCCTGCAGGAACAGGAATGTGGCCGTTTTTTTCCAAAATCATAGAACAAATTAAGCTTGTGAATCAAGGCACCACTGTAAATTACATACAATTTACAGAAGTATAGAAATTACGTGAATATTTATATATTTTATTTTTATATATTTACATTATGTTAAGACTCATTGAAGTGATGTAAGCATCACAAAAGGTAGAAAACAGCAAGTCAGTTCCCTTTCTCTTTTCCCGCATGCTCTTGTCTTCAATGGTCTGAAAATAATCCCGTGCGGTAACAGGGAGCTGAGCACAGTATACAGTCACAGAGAGTAGGGTGAGTGACCCCCTACCACTGTGTATCTGCATCTCTGAGTGAACCCTTTGCGGCAGCTGTCTCTGAAGTCCTTGCCCTTGTGCATGCTACCCGAACATTCACCCAGCGTACAGCTGTAAAGTGCTTTAGCATTGACAGGCATGTGGTTTACAATCAGTTTCTTGTCCTCTGTAGATGAAGCCTGGACATGACACTGATTGCAGCTCTCAAATGGAAAATTATAATTTGCAATTTTTCAGATATATCAAAGTTTCCTAAGAAATCTAAAATGCATCTGTTTCTGATTTGGAATAATAGATATGTGACTTGATGTAAACCAGATGTAGAGACAGCAAAAATCTGAGACTATCGCTAAAGGCCTAATTGCATCTGAGTAGCAGTAAACTACAGCCTTTCAGAGGTGAGGGCTCCAGACTCCACAAATGACATGGTGACTCCACTGAAGAATGAATATATTTCATACAGGACCTACATAACCTCTGTCATATCATAGAGCTCAAAGTTAAGAATAAGAATTATAAAAGCAAATTCCCAATCTTTTTGTATTTGATATCGTACCAGAACTTTCAGATAACTTTTCCAACACTGAAAAATTTTCCTAGCAATTCAGAACATTAATGACCCAAATATCAACTATCCCAGTTCCTACTGAACCCAGCTGAGTGATGGGACACTTCAGGGAACCTGAGACATACACTCTAAGCACTACTTCATAATGCTTAAAAATTCTCTTTTTTACTACATTTTGACCACTGTAAATCTACTCTCCCTTCATGGAATGTTCCACATTATATTCTATTTAAATTCCCTATTTATTAAAGATTACTAAAAAGAGCTTGACGAAGTTCAAAACAGGAGTGTCTGAATTTGGGAAAAAGTGTGGATAAAAAGTACTGTAGTGTCCTCAAGCCAGGCATGTTGGCGCATGTCCCTACATTCTGTACTGGAGGAGGTTCTGGCAGGAAGGCTGCAAGTGTGGGCCCAGCATGGGCAACTTAGCAGTCCCATGTCTCAAAACAAAACAAAAAGCAAATAAATAAAAAGGGCTGTAGCTGTAGCTCAGAGCCAAGGCCCTCGGTTTAATTCCCAGTATCACCAAAAAAAAGTGTCCTTCACATCATCTCTCCCGTCCCGTATAATGTTCCATGAGACAAGTATTTCTGAGACTTTAGCAGTAGGTAAAGTCAGCAGATCATTTATCCTAACGATCTGACACATACTTTTTTTCTCTAAGGATAGTAAATGATTATATTTCTGTTCTTTTTCTGACAGCCAGGAATCTCAAAGACAAACCTGAAATTCAGTCATCATGCCAACCTTTACACTTGACAAATATTATTTTGTATCCTAACTCTAAATTTCTTAATTTTATATTTTATTTCAAAAGTAAAGTTTTACCTTTCTACTTGACAAATGTTATTTCTTATTCTAACTCTAAATTTCTTAATTTTATATTTTATTTCAAAGTCAAAGTTTTAATAAAAACACTACCTTACCTACATATAATTTAAGTGAGCTGCCTAACAGCATTTTGAAAGTTGAAAGGATACAAAATCACAGCTAAGTCAGTAAAACAAAGGTACACTTCTGCAATATTCTACAAAGACCATAAAGATCAAGATAAACTTTTAAAAGACATCATGATAAGCTGCACCAAATAAATGTCAGGGGTTATGCCATCAGTATACTACACCGTGCAGATTTGCAAATGGTCATGGAAGTAATGACAGAAATGTGGATACACGACCACATTCCCATGCACTTCTTCAGTCATTCAACTAATCAAGTGTATTTACCGAGTGACCACAATGTGCTGTAAATGGTCTTAGAACAGAATACACTAAGTTTTCTACTATCAAAGTACACTGTAACACTCAACATGTAGCAAGTGCAGTGAAGTGATTTTCTGACTGTGGAAAATATCTTGACGTGTTGGAGTGATGGAATGGAAGGAAAGGGCCTGGGGATATAGCTCAGCAGCACAGTACCACCTGCCTGGCAAGTGTGATGTCCTGAGTTCAATTCCCAGTACGTCCCCTCCCTAAAAAAAAAAAAAAAAAAAAACAGGATGGAAATAAAAAAAGAAAATAAACAATGAGTAGTGGGTCAATCATGAATTTCAGTGAAATAATGCTTAAGCTCTAAAACTGACCTTCACCTAGATCTACTATAATTAATTATATAATTATTGACATGGTGGCATTTTCGAAACAAGTTATTCAATGCTGACTTTTCTGTTACTTGATTTAATGTTATCGGCGCCCTTGGAGTAAAACATGTACAATTTTCAGGCCAATTACTTAAGCTTCATTTCTTTTGTCACATCTGACCAAAAAAAACTGTAGCGCCCCATCCTCAGATTCTAGCCAGAAAAGAATACACTAAAAATAAAGGCCATGAAATATTCGTGGTTTCAGAAGCTTCAGATTGGAGAGTCCTAGGACAAATGCTAAGACAAGCTTCCTACTCGGCTTCATCTGAGCCACTGTCCAAGAACCCTGCTACCAACATTCTGCCTCTTTTTCTCTCTCGTTTGACCATGGGCTGATCTTCATGCAAACTTCCTGCTGCAAAACAAGACCCAAAAAAAGTGAACCCATTTGAGTTCCTTTATTTCTTTTCCATCTTTATTCTCCATCTCTGATTACATTACATTTTAGAGATAAAAATATAGGAAAATAAAAAAATATAAAGCTGCACAGTAAAGATAAAAAAACAAAATGAAAAGACAAGATGTCCGGGCTTATAAACATTCAGTTACATCAAGTTCAAATATTTCTATCTAAGGGAAGGTTGGTTTGTTTTTGTTAGAAAGAGAAACTTGGAAATTGCGTCGTTTAAAAATTACAGAGCTGGAAAGCTCTTTTGAGCCCATCTGGCATAAACTAACAAAACCAAGTTTTAAGATAATTCTTCTTAAGATTCACAGATCTTTGTCATAAGTATCTCTTTTAAAAAGGGAAAGTCATCCAAAGGCATTTGCACTAAGGGAGAGTTATAGACTGGAGGTCCAGACATCTTTTGCTCATCAAAGCCCATTCCATAAATGAAAAACTGAAACTTTATCAAATCATGAAAAGACAAAACTTTGAAAGAAGTAGCAGACAATAGGACACTGTCACCCTGTTGGCTGTAAGTCACAGACAGCTATGCGTAGCTCTCCGATGGTGCCCCTTACATGTTACCTTTCTACATGGCGATGAGGAGTTGGCTTAAAAGCAGCAGCGGCGGCATCCACTTGGTCCAGATGGGGCCCTCTCGGGTAGACGTTGTTACTGAATGCGTAGGCATCAGCTGGAGGGTACTCTGATGCACTGGAATGCTAAAGACAGCGAAGGGAGGGTTAAAGAACTACCAAGCCCATTTACAGAAGCACCAAAAAAGCTCGGGATGAGTGCACTTCACAGTCAGCAAGCATTCTCCACTAAATGCGAATGCTTTTCATTTCCAAATGATTGCCCATTATGTTATTAGGTAATCTTTGGGTCAGAAGATCCTATATAAGAAAAGTAATTAGTGCAAAGGCCAAGTCTTAATTCTAAAAATAGCCAGGTATAAAAGCAATCACTTCCCTCATGAGAAATTTCAGGAATAGATGATTTAGTATCAGACAGACTTTATAACACCAATGTAAAATAAAATTGGTGGTAGGAAGAAAAACCCTTTAACCTTTGCTCTTTGTTTTTAAAAGAACACACTTATAGCACTCTAGTAAAGTGAATATTGTCACCTGAGAATCCTTCACACTCTATACAGTAGACTTACAGTAAGTCATTTTTCTCATTTTCAGATTTTACACAGGACATCATTTATAATTTTTATAAATGGCAGCATTATTATCAGATATACTGGACCAAAAGCCACAAATACATTGATTTTGATAGCGAAGCATCCAGGACAAGGTAATGTTGGAATCATGTCTTCTCTACAATTAACACAATTGAGACATGAATCTATAGGCTGCTACTGAGACAAGGGGCTGAGATTTGTGGGTTCTTCGAGGACCACGGTTTCAAAGCTATTACAAACAAGCGCTCATATTGGGAGAAAAACAAACAAAAATGTCACATACAGCATTCATATGACTTCCTTACATAAAATGAACTACAGGAAAAGGTTGGGAAATGCTGAAGCATTTGAATTCCTTGGTATTTCAGGTGTTTATGAATTCCTTGGGGCAAGATATTAAAAATTGGAAAAGTTTCAGAAAAGGCTTGGCTAGGTAGCTACTAGAGTTCATCGTAATGAGAAAGTTGGCAGAAAGTAGGCTAAATCAATCTGGAGAGAGGAGAGGCTGTGGCACCAATGGCCCAGCGTGAGTGACAGAATACTCATGTTACACTGTTCCCCGGGAATGTTCAGCAAGGTAATATTGCCCTTTCCACACAAATACAAATAGACAATTTTCAGCCCTTTAAATATCTGAGCTCATTTAATTCAGTTTACCATTTACCTTGGAGTGAACACACGCTCCATCTGATTAAACAATTTTCTTATTACATTGTGTTCCAGAGGGGGCTTAGCAATGTGAGTCACTCCCACCTTTTACCTAGTTCTGAGGTCTGCCACTGTGAAATCACTGGGTCCAGAGGGTGATGGGAAGTTTGAGAAGGGAGGGGAGTGACAATGGCAGATGACTAACCGCGATGACTACTCAGCCTTGCTGAGGGCTGCTGCCGGCTCTGGGGAAGTCAGGACACCGAGTACAGCCACCCACATCTCTCGCTACGCGTCATCTCGCCTCTCGATTCTGAATACAATCACCTGATCCTGATTTAGCCATGTCTTGTCTTAAATGTATTTATTCTAGTAGCAATAAAATGTAATAAAGTCTCTCTTGTAGGGATGATTACATTTTTCATGCATTTTAAATCACCACTCCTTGGCCTCTTTTCCAACAAAATCTCAGGGTCTAAAATCCCCTAGAATGGCTAGCAGGAGTTTTTCATTTCATTTTTTTACACCTCTGAATAACCACTTTGACCATTAAATGGAAAATAGTTTCCAACAGGAAAATGGTAACTCATTACAAGGAAGGATTCTCAGCAATTGCTCTTCTAAAATCACTTACTCAGTGAGAATGGACAAACACGTTCTGGAAGCCTAGAACACAGTTCTTTCTCTTCAGGTACACAAATTCAAGAAGAACTCACAGAAGTAAACTTCTGAGGCATACATTATAAAGCAGGCATTTTCAAATTTAAGATACGAATACTATAAAGAGGAGATTTTTATGACTCGAAAGTAGCTGTAACTTAGCAACAGCAAATATAATTTCATGATTGATTACATTTTGTTTCTCCAGAAGAGGTGCTCCCCAAGCAGGAAGAACATTCACAGTGATGAGGTGTGAACTACAAAGCCCAGTCAAGGACATACCCTCGACAGCCGGTGCTCAGGGTGGTGAGATCATTTAGTTACACAGTGAGAGAGAATGGCACCTGTGGACGCCACCTCCTCCCCTCCACACAGCCACAGAAAGAATAATTATGCTAGGAAAGATAATTCAGAGTGGTATGTTGGCTCTTTTAAATTCAGGATTTAATGAATTTGCTATAATATTGTCTCAAGGGACCAATTTTAATTTAAGAAATTTGATTTACATCAATGCTTCTTAAAAGTGGCCCCAGGACGTAATCTGTTACGATTTTACTGTTATTCCTTCGTATCACGTTCGCCACATTACCAATACCTGCAGCAATATGAGAAAATGAATTTAAAGAATTAAATAAAGGGAACAAATAGAACTTTAGAAGTAGAATTTGCCATTTCTTTTTTAAACTAGAGCTTATTTATCTAATTCCTCAGTTCTAATCATCCGATTTGTACCTGGTCCCCCTGTAATTAGTGTTCAGTTTTCTTTTCCAGTGGGATAAAATGAGGCAAAAAAGTCATTTTTAGGGAATATGATAAGATACTATACTTGACTCTGTTCTTTGAATTTGCTCCCAAAATTAGTTATATGTAAGCTTTATTAAGTATTTCAAAGATACAATATGTTTTATGATTTTTTGAGATATAACTTGAGTCTCAAGATGAGTTCAGAAAAAGAATTCTCTGGAACATAGAGAAAACAGGAAGAAACAAGCCAAGGGGCAGTAGGACAAGTCTCAGCGGGGAGAAGAAGGAATACGGAAAAAGGCTGGAGTCACCAGGTCTCGGGGAGGGCAGACCGCCTGCTTGGGAATGGCACAGGCTGTGGGCGGTGAACAGGAGAACAGGAGTAATTGTCACAGACATGACAAAGAGGGAACAGGCGGATGACTCAGGGGAGCAGGAGAGAGGGACATTCAATCACTGATTCTAGGAAAAGCTTCAGGTCACTGAAAACCCACAGTCCCAGTGAGAGGAGAAAGCACGTGATTGCACGACCGACAAGCGAGGGCGTGAAGCAACTTTACCTCTGTGGCCGACCTCTGCATGTCCTGCTTGCGCTGATGCCCTGCCACGTTTGCCACGGACTCTGCCAGGTGATACAGGTCCTGCTCCTTCGGCGTCCCCAGGAAGTTCAGCATCGGGGGCTCCCAGCCATTGCGGAAGCGGGGTACGTAAGGCGGAATAAACTGTTCTTTTGGCCACTCCGCTCTGTAGGTTGTGTGAATAATAAGGTTTCCTGTGTTCACAACTGTCTTCAGTAAGGCCAGCCATTAAAAACATAATAACACTACTCTAAAAACAACACACGCCTCATCTGCCCTCTCTTCACAGAAAACACGTTTACAAATATATTTCACACCCATAAAAATGTAAGAGATTCAATTCTGTGGCAGGATGTGTTTTTACTACGTGGCCTCAGGTCTTCATTGAATTATTGAATTCTTCATTAAACAGGGTTTTCTCACCATCTGTGCAGGGCAGAAGTCTGATAAGTACTAAAAGCAGCTTCTCCAGGACCTAATGTAGCTTCACACTCCGATCGTACCCTGCGCTATGCTCAAATCAGTACGAAACCTCCCGATATTAACAGGTATCATTCAAAAGGAAAACCAGCAGCCGTATTATTAAGGTTCATTTTGGTAAATTTTAAAGTTCCCTTCAACGAAACAGATGACCAATCTTATAAATTAAATGTATCAACTCAGTTCTAATCAGCCCGGTCAACTATCTGTAATCACAACTGCTACCTCTTCGTCACTGAATGCCAGAGACAGACATTTCCACAGGCTTCTCATCGCCCACGAGCCACGACAGCTACAGCAGGAACTAAGGCTTCCCTTTTGCTATGCAGTATGCTGCTTCGCCATTCATACATGATTTAGTTCCTCATTAAATAAATTTCTACTATGATGAGATGAACTGTTTTATGCAAATTATGATGTCTGGTTTACCTCTATGGTGCTTTTCCTTTTTAACATATTTTTAAATCAGTACATTCATTTCCTCACATTCTCCATCAGGATCTGAAATGACCTTTTTCTCATGTGGAGAGCTAACAATATATTTCCATTTGCGATTGCTTTTATAAGTAATTGTTAATTTTCTTATTTTAAGGTAGGAACCGAAAACAAAGTAACTAAAGATCCTACGGTGCTTTTAATTATTCTATGAGATGAGATAAATTTAATAATTTTAATGGAAAAAATTATATCCCCCCCCAGCTTATCATAGTCACAACCTGCATAAATCTAACAGATTTAAGCTCTCAGTTTGGCATAGTATAGCACACAAAGAAGTATGATAGAACACAAAGTATGATACACTGGTAAGTGAACAATATACGTAAATAAATGTCTGCTATTTTTAATATAAAAGAAGACAAATACAGTGCTTTTCTAGAAATTTTGGCTTAAACACAAGCCGTTGGCAAAGCTCAAAACCTACATGGAAATGTTTTGTATGTATTGCAACAGAAGAAAAACAGAAGAAAGCATATGAATTAGTCTATTCCTTTTAAGTTAGCCCATCTGAAAGTCTTAGGAATACAAAGTTCTCTAGGCGACTAAGTGATTATGCTCAGTGTTGTACTCTACATAGTGAAATAAAATATTTGAATAAATGGTTTTTCTTTCTCTACTAGGAAGGCCCTCTCCCCGCTAAGCATTTGTGGAAATCCTATTCATCCTGCTGAAAGGCAGCTTAGCAAAAGAATTAGGAACACAGACTTGAGGGCCAACTGGCCTGGTTTCATATCCCTGCTCTGTTACTTGTAAGTTGTGTGACTTTGGAGAAAATACTTAACCTCTCTGGGCTTCATTGACTTCCTCTGTAAAATAAGTAATAATAGTACCTGGATAAAGCATCTGGGAGAGCATACAGCAAACCCTGTTTTAATGCCATCTATATGAATGTATATGCATTTCCAAATATGAACACCTACACCAGACAGTGGTATTATCTGATTTTAAATACCAGTTCTTCCCTGAAATCTCATAACCCCACTCTCCACATCTTGCTCCTGGCTGCAGCATCTTGTCAGCCAACCTCCTGCAGATGACTCACTCTGGGCACTTGGCATATATCATACTGCACATACTTGCAGTCTCCTTCACTGGTCTTCGAGCTTGATGTTTAAGTTTTTCTAAGCTGTAACACCTTGTCCTTCATTCACAGAAAGTGACACATATACCTCACGAGATCAGTGAGATACACAAAGAACAGTGCTGATGGCATCTAGGTACTGAGTGCTGAATTCCAACGTGCTTACCTGGCTTTCATCCAAGCTTCGCCCAGTGACACCCACAGCTGCCGCTCCTCAGCACTGACAGTATAATTCAAGAAATCAATGGTGTCCTTATTCAGCAGGGGGCTGAGGACTGAACTGGCCAGCTCAGGACCTCCTGTTGCCTGCACCACCTAAAAGAAAAAGAAATCACTTTTTTAGCAAGAAGATAACTATTAGTTATGCATTTTCAAACTGTGCAGACCAAATCCCATGTAATCTGTCTTTTTTTTGTTGTTACTGGGAATTGAACTCACAACCTCATGCTTGCCAGGCAGGTGCTGTGCCTCTGAGCTATATCCCCAGCTAAATCCCATGTCAAAAGAAGCACTGTTTTTATAAATTCAAATTAAATTCTGGTGATGTGCAACATATTACCAAGTGGAAATGAGCATACCTGTCTGTCTCAAAAGTGGCTTAAGTTCTAAAATGAAAGTTAATATTTTAACAACATCCATACCATCTACCTTTTGATTTCACATGACTATAGTCTCCCTGAAAAATATTAATGGCTATGTGGAGAATTCCTCATTAGCTGACTTAACCATATTTCTCTTACAGAAATGAGCTTCAAATTAAAGTCCATAGTTGTGCCTATTCAGACATTCAACACTAAAAGGGCCAGGAGAAAGAGGACAGGAGGATGAATTCTCCTCTAAATCTATGCCATTTTCCCCCAGAATTCAATTGTAGGAGATTTCTCTGATTTAACTGGATAATGTAACAATTAGCACAAACAAACAGGTGCAGTCCCCTGATAAGCCAAACGGTAGGAAGATGTCCAAAAACTGCTGTGAATCTGCTGCTCAGGAGCTATCAACTGACTGAAGAATGGTGGTTATCTCCTAGAGTGGACACCAGGTCCTTTATAGAAATCCCACCTTTTCAGACACATGGAAAAAAAAGAAGGGCTGTGTTTTAAATGGCTCCAGATCAAGAGTCAATTTTTCAAGCAACATGTAGGTGTTGTGAGCAGCCCTTGTTTTATGCCTCTGTGTACTTGCACACACTGTCCACATTTCCACCAGCAGGCCCTTCCTCCATCACTCAGAAGCCTACTCAGGTACCTCCTCTTCTGTGGAAACTTCCTTAACCCCACAGCAGGACCCTTGATACACAGCCTCCCACCCTGCACCCTCAGAACAACTTATACACACTAGTTAACACATTATATTGCAAGCTACAGCTTGTTTTTCAGTTTTCCCCTCACTTGAGGATTTCCTCCCCTTCTGGTCAGCACATATTTATTTGGCTTTCAAATAAAAGAAGGGGATACTGAGGCAAGCGTGGAAACCGAGCAGGACCTTGGGAGTCAGTTTAAAGACTTCTCCAAGTAGTATTACTTGAGGATTTGGACTAAGATTTATGTGACTTTGAACTGCAGGGAAAAAATGTACTAGGAGAACAAACAAAAAACAAATTAAAGAAAAGGTGCAGCAGGCTGACTCATTTGAAAGCAAAACCTACCCTGATATCTGGCCCATTAAATTTTAACTTCCAAGCCCTACCAGCATTTTCTGAAAACAGACAGAGATGACAAAGAGGGAAACATAAAAAAGAAAAAGGAATACATGACTGTTACAATCTTTGGCTTAACAGATGGAAGAATAAATGCAACAAGAGTAAGTGAAAGGCCGTGGGCTATCATTCCCTCAAGAGTGGGAACAGGTACATTCACGGGCATGAGCGCATTGCACATACAAGGGAGGGACGCACAAGGTTTAAAATCACTAAACTCTTCCTGACCCATGGTAGGCCTTGAATAAATGTCCCTTCCCACCTCCCCTGTCCAAATCAAATGTCTGCAATCCTACAGAAGGCACATTAATTGGAGGAACAGAAGAGTTAGGACTGGGGAGTGAATTAACAAGGATTCCTTTTTGAGAAAGACAAAGATAAAATGATCCAATGGTTTTAGATACAAAGCCTGATCATGAAGATTAATTGCAGGTTAGGGAATGAATTCTCATTGTTTCACTGTAGTTTGATGATTAGATTTTTCCTTATGGAAGAGATGCCAAAAACTGCTTTGTGAATAACACTTACTAATTCTCAAGATACTGTTAAAAGTATTATAGAAAAGAATACAGATTTTGTTCATAAGCTCATATTGGGTTCTTCATATGGAAGGCCTTGATCTAGATTTTAAAAGTTATACAACAAGAATTACTGAACAATAATGAGGTAAGTAGAAATCTGATGCCCTGTGTTCACTCATTCATTAATTTGTTAATTAATGATGTGAACTTTCATTAATGTGAACTTTCATTTTGGAATCTCTTCCTGCTCAGCTTCCAACTTTCATTCTGATAAGCGCACTTAAGTCTCCTAAGCTGGTGAAGCAATGCTAATTTTTCATTTCAAACTGGACCTCAGGTCTTTTCTACATATGCTTGATGTAAGAAGTATGAGATTTACCCCTGTTATTTGGATTTTCTTTTTCTTCCTGATCTTCAGTAAAATCTACAAGAAATGTTGTATTTTCCCCATTTTAAATACTGAAGAATTCAATGACCATAGTTTTTATATGCTCTAAAATCACTATTAGTGAAATGTATCTCTTTCATATGGTTACTAATCTTTTTTTTTTAAAAAGCACAGAACTGAAAGAGTAATCATGCTTTACCAACAATTTTCCTTATTGGTATTATTATTCCATAAAACAATCATTTGATTTTTAAGATGAACCATTTTAATCACTGTATATATTCCTGCTTTCCTCCATAAAACGGGAAGCTCTTTCATCCTGTAAACATTAAGAGGAGAGTCTACCTTCTATACTCCTGTTCCATTTGTCCTCCCAATGTAACGAAGTCATAGAATTATACAAAAGTGTGTCTTCTGCGGTTTCTCAAAGGTGAGATCTTTGTCTTGGAGTAACACTTGTTCCATTTGCATTGTGCTGACATGCTTTCCCCAAATTCCGGCATTTTTCCACGTGTACTCTTAAACATTAGTCCATCTAAGTCTCCCAGCTGTCTCCAAAGGCAAGAGACAGCTTGTTGTATCTAACATCATCTTGGAAAAATCGCTGTTATATTATATGCCATTGTTCAAAATATAAAGTGGCAGTTGCTCCTTCCTCTTTGAGCAGTTTCTTTTCCCTTTCACAGTATCTATTGTACCTGTCAGATTCTATTTTCTCTTTCAGGTTCTTACAGTAGAGAGGAAATATGATGTTTACACAGGTGAATCTGATTTATTTCACTAATGAGTAGGGTCTCTAGTTGCATCCATTCACCTATAAAAGCCTCGAGTTTATCTTTTTATAGCTGAGTAATACTCCATGGTATAAAAATACCACATCTTTTTTATCCATTCCTCAGTTGATGGGCATTTGTGTTGTTCCCAAGGGTTAGCTATGACAAATTGCGCTGCTATAAACACGGGTGCATGTATATCACTGGGATGAAGGAGGGGAGAGAAAAAACAAGAGGGAAAATCAGGATAGCTAGGATAATTGTACTACTAACATCTGTTGATTTATTGAAAAGAACTGTTAATGTGTAATTGTTTGATCAATCTCACATGCTTATATCTCATTATATGGGCAACCATTTTGAAGATGACATTGTGTAGCATAACAATCTTTGTTAACATCCTATCACCATGTCTTGAAATTCTGTATCATTTTTATTGCTCTCTATGCTGTTTTGTTTATATATTTGTTTTTGTTATTTTATTTTTTAATGACAAACAAAATTTATATGTATATATAAGGATAGCTGGAATAGGCGTATTGCTAATGTCTATAGTATATTGAGAGGAACAGTCAGTGCTTAATTTTTTTTTTCTTAGCCAATCTTACATGCTTGAATTTTGTAATTGATCTGAAAACAATATGCAGTATAAGAACCATTGTTGAAGTCCTACCATTTTGTATGGTGAAGCTCTGCATCATTTCCAATGCTTTTTAAATTATTTTTATTGTTTTCTACTTGTTACTGTCTTTGATTTTTGATCAATCTTCCATTCTTATGTCTAATGGACTGAACAACTTCGTTGAAGATAACAGTACGTAATTTAGCAAGCATTGTAAATGTCTATCATTTTGTCTTGAGGTCATGTATCATTTTTGTTGTTTTTGTGTTGTTTTGATTTTGTCTTCACTGTAGTTTTGTCAGATTTTAATTTTTAAAATAAAATATATATAAAATGGGAAGGTAAATATATTACAGAACTGTTTCATTAAATAAGGGCAAACTTGTATGTAAAATTTAGAATATGAAGCTGTGTATCTTGAGTTCTGGCGCCTGACCACAATGGTATAATGTTTTGTTAGAGAAACACATGGAACCACCTGCTATGGATTAAACACAAAATGTGCCCCTTAAGTCTCATGGTTCAGAGGCAGGGTTTTTGGAAAGGGATGGATCATGGGCTAACTGTGCTACTGGACATAGAGCACAGCTGGAAAATGTGGGATAGAGAAGCCCTGGAATGCTAAAAGCCAAGTTTGATGTGTGACTCTGGTCAGAGCTCAGATAAGAAGAACGTGGACAGTAAAGGCCAGGTTCAGGAGATTTCAGTTAGGAATGAGGACTCTATCAGAAAATCGATTAGAGGATATGCATGCTTCATTCTGGAAAAGAATTTGTCTACATTTTAGTCATGTCCTAAGACTTTGCATGAGGCTGAATTTATTCTGGACTAATTGACTTGGTATAAGAAATTGCAGGGCAGCCTAAAGTTTAGGCTATGGCCTGGGTCCTGCTGATTGATTTTTGCCAGGTTTCCCAGGAGCAAAAAGCAGAGCCAAATGATGAGAAGCTTGTTGAGAAACAAAGCCCCTGTAAGTTGGGACAAGGAGAGTGTGGTTTCTAAATAGGGTAGCACTGAAAAGCAGTCAAGTCCTTCCTATCAAGACAATCGGAAAGATAGCCTGAAAGCATCTCAGGAAGGAGCAAGACCTCATGCGTCAGAAGCACAAAGGTACAAAAGTGTAAGTTTTTCTAAGGAGAAGAAAGCCCCTGGACCTACTGCTCCAGAATAGCCACAGAAGAAACTGGTTCCCTGGGTCTCATTTCACTGTGCTCAGCCATGCCACTCAGAGGCCACTGCAACCGTAGTGCAGGGGGTCCAGACCACTGGTTAAGCTGGCAGTAGATTTTGGCATCATTCATGTGGTGCTGGTTTTTCAAGCATGCAAAATATAAGAGTTATAGAGTTTTGGAAGCTAGCATTGAAATTTCAAACAAAGGCCTGGGAGACCAGGCAAGGTGCACCTGAAAGGGCAAAGCACATAGCTGTGAGACAAGGTGAATGTGCAGTGGAGACCTCAGGAATTTGGAAATCCAAGAAATGTGGAATGTCTGCTAAGAAAACTTCTGGCAGTGAATGAAGCCAGCCCAAGAGCAAGGTCATGTAGTCTGCAACCAACAAGGCCACAGAGGCAGGACTGTCCAAGCCCTTCGAAGCTCACATCTGTTCACAACCTGGCCTGGGTGGCTGCCACCTAACTACAGATGTCAATACTTACTCTGCAAGCTTTTGATCCTGCTTTGGTCTGATTCCTTTCTATCCCTCGGTTCCTCCCTTATGGAATGGAAATGTTTACCTTGTATCGTTCATTGTATGCTGCAAGGGTTTCAACTTTATTTTTAATTTAATTTACAGGAGCTCACTGCCAAGAGTTTTCCTTGAATCCCAAAGGAGACTTTGGACTTGAAGTTTTCAGTGATGCTAGGTCTGGGTCGAGACTTTTGTAACTTTTAGAAATAAGTTAACTGCATTGTATAAAATGAGATGGAAATGAGTCTTGTGAGGGCCAGGGCTGAATGTTGTGGTTCAAATCTAAAAATTTCCCCACAAGTCTCATGGTTTAGAGGTGAGATTTCTGGAGGGTGACTGGATCATGGGGATATAGAGTTCATAGCTGATTATGCTATTCTAAAATGAGACCTGACAAGAAGAGAAAAGGGGTCACTCGGAAAGGGGATATTCTTATCCCTGGCTCCTCTTTTTCCTGGCTGCCATGACAAGGCAACTTTCCTCTACCAGGCCCTTCTACGATGCAGCTCGCCGACTGTGCACTGAACCCGCTGAAATTGAGAACCCAAATGAAGCTCTCTTCCTTTAGGCCACAGGTGTTGGATATTTTCCCCTGGTGATAAACACACCATCTGGCTAGAAATGGTTCCCCACAAATCATTTCACAACTGTTAAAAACTATACCACATGCAAAAGATATGTATGTATGGGAAGAGAGATTTCTAGGGGTAAAACTGTAGTATGTCCTCTCCATATATCTGGCACATAGTAGGCCCACCAAAGGCTTCTAGCTGTTCCCTGGCATCAGCTCTCCTCTTCTTTTTAAAAAGAAGCTCCTGTATTTTAGATGGAACATCCCTCTTAGATGGCTGCATGAGGAAGTCCAGTTCTACTGGATATGGAAGAAACTGTTTTAAGTTTAGAGTCACCTGAAGAGAAAGCTATTTACCTAGACTTTCTTTGCCCCTGTATGGCTCTCACAAGGACAAGGAGGCAAGCCACCTCCCAATTTATCCTGTTGGAAATATTTTCTTCATGTGGCTTCCATACTATAACAATCTTCTGGTTTTCCTCTCTTCCTTTCCTGCCTCTTCTCAATCTTATTTGCTGGCTGACTCAACCAGCTCTTGTTTGCTTTCCCTCACGAACAATCGCTCCTTTAGTGATATCATCCGATGCCTGCGACATACCTTTGATTCTCAAATGGACATGCGCAGGCTTAATTTCTCTCTTGAATTCCGAACTCATACATCAATTATCAGTTCAATTTTCCCCCTTCTCATGCCACTCAATTTTGATGTCCAAAAGCAAATTCCTCATCTCATTCCAAAATCCTGTTCTCCTCCACAGGCTTCTCCTCCTTAAAGATCACTCCGTCTGCTCTTGGCCTGGATAGTCCGGTGGCACTGCAAGTCCTGCATGGCAGCATATCCAGTCCTCCAGCAGGTTGACAACCAGAATCAGATTTTGTCTTAGCACGCTTAATTCTGCAAGGTTCAGGCACCATAATCTCCCATTTGCATTATACTAATGGCCAATCTTGTCTGTTCTTCACTCAAATTTCTGAACAGTAAAACCAGAGCGCTCTTTCCCTGCTTAACACTCTCTGCATAGCAAAGGCCTCGCGACCCCACGCAGCAATTAGTACATTTGTGCTTCAGTTGCCTTATCCTTTTCTGCTACCTTCTCCCTCGTTCTGCTTACGTCACCAGCCCTACACATTTCAAGAACCAGCTTTGCATGGTAACATCTCAGAGCATTTATATTAGCTGTCCTCTGAGATTCTTTCCTTGAGAAATCCACATGATTCATTCCTGACCTCCCTTACTCCAGTGCCATCTTCTTGGGGAGGTTTCTCTCAACCACCCTATTCAAAAAGCATGGTGTTCTACAATACACACAACCGGGCACGCATGTAACCACCTGGGGTACTCCCTGCTTCTCTTCTCCGCTTTAGCTTCCTTATGACATTTAATGTTTAGAACACTGTACCATTTATGCAATTACTTACAGTATTGGCTGTCCCTCCCACGCTCTAATAAAAGTTTCAAGAGGGTCAGAATTTTCATCTGTTTTGTCCCTCCTGAGCTATTAAAATGCCAAACACACAGGTTCTCAATTACCATTTGTTGAATAAATACATAAATGAATAAATGGCTCAGAAGACAGAAGAATACCTCAGCGGAAATAATTTGAGTCCTGTGTTGCAGCATACAGCAAAACCAGCCATTCAGCAGGGACTTCTTATGATCAGCCTATTCTGTGATTAGGATAAAAATGTCTACATATTTCAAGGCACTGTACAACACGCACTGGCATGTACTGGTGAAAAGATCGCTTCCTTCATCTCTGAAATACAGTGGAATCTTTGTCTGTTTATTTCTTTCTTTTCTTTTTAGTACTGAGAATCAAACCTTGGGCCTTGCATATGATAAAAAAGTGCTCTCATCACTGAACCACATTCCTAGTCTTTAATTAGGTGCTTGAACTGATGATTTCCAAGACTCTTTTAAACTCTTAAATTTCACATTCTCAATGCTTACAAGATGGTAGGAGAAACAATATCCATGAAGGCAATGAAGAAAAGCTGTCTAGATAATCCAGTCAGACACTTGGGGTTGAACAACATGATGATAAATTAATAAAATCTCACCATATTTAATGGAGTAAACAAAAAATGAACCAAATCTGAAGCGCTGGGGTTCTGGATGTGAGATTTCAATTTGGCCTGCAACATTAAGAAAACAAACAAGTATATTACAGTGATGTAATAAGCAAAGAGCGGACACTGAAAGAGGTCTAATGTAGACTCAAGGGAAGAGCTCTTTACACCAACTTCACTTTAGTGCGTTCAGTAGGAAGGAGCAAATGAGAGTTATGTGAAGTCAGCTTTAAAACACTCCCGAGCCATTAATTTCTACTAAGATTTACATGTTTTACAGTTTGTTGATCTAATTAAAAGCCAATCTAAACACACATTCAAAAATATCAGTAAAGACAATTTTATCTCTTAATTTGTAAGACATCCTGGCTAGTCTTTGATTTTTAAACTTATTGTATCTAATTACAAAAACATGTATTTTTCACTTACCAGAAGGTTAAATCCATGTTTAAACTTCTGGAAACAGTCAATAAACTCATCAGGAGGTGGTGGTTTTGCTCTCAGCGTTAAAACACCCTCTTTATGAAGTCAATAGGAGTAGTGAGAACAAAATTCCAAGGAAATGCATTAAACAGAAAACACAAAACCACATTCATATATGAGAAATTTGACAATTACACCAGACTCATCAACTAGTTATTTTACATCTCACAGTGTAACTGCAACAAATTAAAAAGATTTAAAGTTTGACTGGATTTCTTCACCCTTGGGCACTACCAATAACTTGTTCAATCCATAAATATGTATTTTAGCCTAAGGGTCCATTGCTGTGTTTATCACTGTGCAGACTGTAAGGTTCAAGCCCCTGCTGATAAGGGCCTTAAAATATAAAAAGGACCTGGATCAGATAAATGATAAAGATGTATTAATCACATGTTTTGAGAAGAGATTGCCTCCGGTTCAGAGGATGGGACAACGTATACCTACAAGATGTTTCAAGGGGAAATAACCTTTCACATAGAATTTTAAAAGTTTCTTCCAGCGCTATTTGAGGGACTCATCATGGTTGAATAAAAGCAACATATAAAACAAACAAACTGCATGTATAAGAAACAACAAACATGAACCCAGAGAAATGTTAGAGTAGAGAGGTGGATCAAGGTTAGTTTGTGGATAACCCTGATTCTCAGTGCAAGGAGCTGGAGAACAGATGTGGAACTAACATGCTTCACAGCACAAGCATGAAGGGGCTGGCTTGGAGCTTTAAGGAGGCTGTTCTCATAGCATGCAAGTCAGGAGGCCTAAAGACTGCTTAGAAAGCTGGGTGAAAAAATAGTCATTGCTTGGGTCAGCGATATAGCTCAGTGGTAAAGTGCCTGCATGGCAAGCACAAGGTCCTGAGTTCAATTCCCAACACACACACACACACAAATAGTAACAGCCTGAACAGATACTAGTTATGAAAATGAAAAGGGAAAAAAGCTATGTGTGGGAAAGATTGATAAAATAAAGCCATGATGGCTATGAGCCAGAGAATGAAGTCAAAGAAGAATCCGTGGTTCTGAATATGGGTGACCAAGAGAAAAGTACTTCGGGCTGGGGATATAGCTCAGTGGAATAAGCGCTTGCCTAGCAAGCGCAGGGTCCTGAGTTCAATCCCCAGTACCGCAAAAAAAAAAAAACACCAACTTCTCAAGAGAAAAGTACTTCTTTATAAAGAAGAGAGGAAGAACAGTGAGTTGAGATACTATGAAGCAAGACATAATTTCAGTATACAGAGGTAAGGTATATCCAGGTAAGATCATCCAGAAGACAATGCTAACAGGTAGCATAAACTTCCATGTGTGTAATTTTATGCACTTTGAGGGGTTGTAAACTCTGAATGGCAACATGCTTCAAATTTCTTGCACACAACTTTATATATGAACATATTGCTTAAGAGTTTTGTGACAATAAATTCAAATCCTTGACATTTTAAAACATTTCTACTAGAAAAACCAACTTTTATTTTAAAAATAAGGCTTTATATTTACAATATAAATTCACATGAAAGACTAGAACTATGACTTGCTTTGAGCAACACTAATTTACAACCTCTAGTGAAAACTACAGACAGATGGTCCACCACCTGAACTCAGAATTTCTGATCTAGGGAGTGCAACCCAGAATCTTGCTTTACTAAAGCCAACTTGGTACCGGAAAGAGCTCTTCCTGGGGCTCATCTTACTCTCTAGCTACTTCTCCACTGCTGTCCCCAAACTAGGGAAGAGACTTTGCTCCACAGTTGGTGGTATCTCGCTAAGCAGTTCACAGGAACAGAAATTCCACCACATGAAGCACTGTCAAGACCAGTACTGAACAGATTTTAGAAGATTTAAAAAAAACCAACTTACCTCCTGGTCCTTTCCTTTTACCTTTCTTAGTTTTCTTCCTTTTAGAAAGCTCAGAAAATGCTTCAGCAGCTTTTTGGAGTTTTGTGATAAAAAATTCGATATCATCCAAAATATGGTTTAAAATTTGCTGGAATTAGAAAATGTAGAATAAAATAAAAAGGAAGTAAAACCATGTTGTCTTAAGGCTAGTCAGTGAACAGCAGAGAGCTATATAGAAAGAAAGAAAAAAGGGAAGGAAAGAAGGAAGAGAAGGAGGAAAGCAGGGATGAAGGGGGAAAGCCCCACATGCAGACTTTAAGTTTGACTGCTAATTCTTTTTTTTTTTTTTTTTTTTTTTTTGCGGTACTGGGGATCGAACTCAGGACCCTGCGCTTGCTAGGCAAGCGCTTATTCCACTGAGCTATATCCCCAGCCCCTTGACTGCTAATTCTAAGAAAAAAATTGCACTAAATATACCTGTGGCTAACATCACCCTTTCACATTTTCATTAGTATAATTTTCTCTATTTTCAGTACCATCAGGGAAGCATTCATAATATCTACTGAGAGTATTATTTTTGATTACTCCAATTTTCTCATTGTGTTCTCATCACACATAATATCCAATGATGTGATGTGAAAATTAAATTCCAAACTCAAATTCCTTTAATTATTTGCTTCCATATACTGGGAATTAACCATACAGAACTTACTTCTATTAACATCATATTTTATGGTTTATCACAGGCCATTGTCACTCTCTAAGTAAACTATGGAGAAATAAAAAATATGGCAATAGCCTGTATGAACAATCAACTTATATATTTATCCTTTCAAGATGCCATTTAACTTTTATCTTTCAAGCATTCTAAAATACAATCTTAATATTCCCCCAGAAGACACATTAAAAGGACACCTTAATTATGAGCTACAAACTATGGAAAAGAACTGAGCTATTCTTTAAATCTAAAGAATCAGTTTCAAGTCCTTTTTAAACTAGTTCATGTGCTAATTCTTATGAGATAGTGTAAGTCTACCAAATAAATATCTGTAGAAAAGCAGCAAGTGCGAGGCCCTGGGTTTGATTCCCAGTACCAAAGAAACAAAAACAAAAACAAAAAGCCCAAAGGCATAATCATCACTGGAAAAAGGAAATATAATTTCCACAAAACACCTTTATTCAAACTACCTTTATTTCAGGTTATTATTTTTCCACTTTAACTAAAAGCCAAGGACGTGGGACAATGGCCGCACTTACCACGTCCCTGTCGATGCGCGCCGCCGTCATCTCAGGCGTCTCCTCCTGCTCCTGGTGCTGTCTGGGTTTCTCAACTAAAGGAAGGAAAGTCATCAGTCTGTCACCTACCACGCAGACAACACCAATATAGATGACAAAAGCACGAAAACCGGCTAAAACTGAATGCCGGGGCCATAAAGGAATGCTTTCACACAAAAATCAAAGTGTTCCCATCATGCTTGAGATATACCCTCACCACTATCAACAGACGTGCATGGGCAGAGATGACATAAAGGCCTTCTGACCTTTAAGACAATCTTCTTTCCTCTCTATTCTCTCCTTCCCTAGTTAAGTACCCGAGGAGCCAACCCGACCTTAGGACCCTTTAATTTCTATACAGGAAAGAATATAAGCCAGCATTTCAGCCTCAACTTCTCAAGAAGTGGCCAAGCACAGACTGGGTATGGTGGCACATGCCTGTAATCACATCGCTCAGGAGGCTGAGACAGAAAGATCACAAGTTTGAGGCCAGTCTGGGCTATGTAGAGAGTAAAATGCCAGCCTGAGCGTTAAAGTGAAAACCTGTCTCAAACAAACAAAAGAAAACAAAACCACAAACAACAAGAAGAAGGCCAACTAAATTTTAATGCAACAAAGCTACTAATGTTTTATGCGTGGCAAAACTGGGACTGCAACAAAACTTAGCGAATTCTGAAAGTAGAGATCTTCTTAAATTCTAGTTGTAATTAAGTTTAAGTCCCACAATGTTAGGTTCATTGATTTGAATCCATATGCCTCAAATTAGAAATACCTGCACTATTTTGCAAATCCAAGAATAAATGCCTCAAGAGCGTTTCTCATGTTAAGGTGGATCGGTTGGCTACAGCATGGTGTTACCCAGGTCATTATCATGAAAACTCCTTCCTGAGGTCAGTTAACCCCACCACTGAACAGCAATACTTTACAGCAAATTAAATTGAAAATATATGGATGGAACAAGATCAATAGTCACAATTAATGAAAATGTAACTCATAACACATCATTATGACTCATGAAGTTCAATACACATAACTGCAAGAAAAGTGCAAATTCTGTATCGCTCAGCCTCCTTTGCACTCACATTACCCACAAATGGAACCCTTGCCAAAAAAGAAAAATCACTGAGCCTTACAACACTTAATTAGTGGCTGTAACTACTAGAAGATCATTAAAATTTCTATGTAGGAAATCCTGCCAGGTAGGTGCTGTTTTACACATGGTTGGTGCCTGGCTTGCTACAGTGTGCTACAGAAAGCAGGACACTGAAGGTGAGATAGAAACAGAAATGTGGCTGTAGCAAGGTCCCAGGATACCATGGGGGGGCGGGCAGAGGGAGTGGAAGATACCTGATTTCTAGGGCTTTGGCAGCTCTGAGATGCCACTCTTCCACTATCATCATTTTTGCAAGTCAGCGCGGCTCCACCTTAGGGATTCCAAAGAGCTGAGTAGACTGAATATCCAGAACATTCAAAAAGATCAGAAAGACACCTCATGCCAGGCGTGGTGGCGCACACCTGTAATCCCAGCACTCGGGAGGCTGAGGGAGGAGGATCATTGTGAGTTCAAGACCAGCCTGGGCTACAAAGTGAGCTCAAGGCCAGCCTGAACTGCATAGCGAGACCCTGTCTCAAAAAGACAAAAAAAAAAAAAAAAGAAAGAAAGACATTTCTTCTGGGGGCTTTTGAACTAAAACTGGCCTGTATCCAGAGAGAACCTCATGCACTAAGCATCGTTCTGTGTGGCCTAGCAGTAAACTAGAAGATCTGAAAACCCTATTTCACTGTAGTTAAAAGACGTTATAGAGACTGTTTTAAAGAAGATCTCACCAGAGTCAAAAATACCTCTGAGATAAGGTCTTTTCTTTGCTATAAATCATATTAAGTTTGACATATGTTTTACAAATTTGTTCAGAATGTCTGAAACTTAAGAGGTCGTATCATCCTCTGACATCAAGACTTCAAGACTTCAAAACATCTCTCAAAAGAAAAAACAAAATAAAAAGCAACAACAAATAAATAGACCCTTTCCAGCAAAATGATAACAAAAATACCTTAAGGACACGAAAAGCAGAAAAATACCATAAACTCCTACTTAGTCTTTTAAGCACAACATTTTAATATTAAGCACATGGAAAGAAAATGACACCATTCCTAAAATAAACCTGCTATAAAATTGGGAGAAAATAACAACTGTTACTTTATTTTTGAAAAAAATATATGTTTATAAGATTTCTTCCTTTCATATCTTTGGTAGCGAGGCTTACACACAAACTTCTGAAAAATATATTTAAAAATACAACACATCAAAATAAAACAGTAAAAATTTCAGAAAAAAGTAAATACCATTTGGCAAAATGCAAATAGTGTCAAATTATGCTTATGGTCCCATACAAGGTGGTGGTATGGGTATCATTTGCTTTCAGAGTCACAGGAACCCACAAATTAGTGACCTAATTTCAAAGGAGATTTAGAGCACAGAGAGGCAACGTTCTGCGGTCACACAGTAGATGGACTCAGCTCTTGCTTCAAAGCCCAACTCTTGACCCTCAAAGCAGAGTTCAATGCCACACATCTAGGCAACTGAATTATACTGGTTATCTGCACTACTGGGCACCTTATCTGACTGATATTTTACTAGACCAAAGAGTAAAGGTTTAAGAAGTTTCACTGAGGAGGAAGCAAAAGGAGAAAGTTCTTCTGATGGAGTCTGAATTTGCTACATTGTAATTTATTCCTCTATAACATAAAGACACTGGACCAAACATATTCTAAAGCATTGTTCTAGTCACAATAATTTTGGGTTCTAGTAAAATGCTGTGACATTGAAAAAGTTACTCTAAGTTCTATGGTGTAATTATTTGCTTTTAAAAACAATGCCAAAGTGAAATAACAGTATACACACAGGGTCCGTCCGAGCAGCTTAGCCAGATGATACAGGCCACGCCCTCCTCCTCTCCACTGCCAGTTCCCTAGCGCTTCTGGACATCCTCGCTGTTAGCCACAATAGCTCTGTCTGCCAAGGTCAGTGCTGAGATAATAATAAGCGAAGGACTGAGATATAATCTTAAAAACAACAGCAAAACACTTGCTCATCTTTTACTTGGCGTATATTCTCTTACTGTGCGCAGGGTTTTTTATTAGTCCGTGTTTGCACACAGCACGTTTACATTCCTTGTGTGGAGATGGGACAGATACACAGCCATCTTATGCCCGTTCTCATCGCCTTCCCACCCCCTCTGTCCCCCTCTCTCCATCTCCTGATTCCTTCTCCATCTGAGAAGACTCTATCTGCCCACTCCCTATTATCTATCTTTTGTTTTGCCCTTCATTTATATGCTATATTTTTAACTGTCCATTAAGTAAAACTTGCCCTCGCCATTAAAAGAAAAGGACAGGTCTCGTCCTAATACCACATTTATTAAAATAACTCATGTGCAGTCTTACAGACAATAACCTCAGCAGTGATCAAGGCTTAACTTTCCTTTGACTAAGGTTTAACTTTTAAAAATTTACTTAGCTTCAGCTCAGAAACTAGCATCAGGTTTTGAAAGCAAGAACTATAGCACAACTCAAAGTGAGTGTTTTCATTCTAGAAATACTTACAGTCCCCTTGGTCAGCTGCCCACGCAGACCAGGCTGCCACTCGACTTCTCACGTCCACCTGAGTGACCGTCCCAGGAGGCACGGGGGCAGGAGCTCTGGGTGGAGGTGGTATGCCAGGCTCTGCTTTGGAAATCATCCTAAAAGCAATGAAAACAGTATCTCACTGTCTCTATCTTATTATACATCCATTTGCACATCCCTATCTCAATCAACAATATTAGTTCTTCAACTTCAAGAGAACTATAATAAGGATTCCCCACTATTCTACATGGAGTCTATTTGTAAAGGCATACGAGATAGAAAAGTACGGAAAAATTAAAATTCAACTGAAAGCTAGGTTGAAATTTTTCTGTATCTCGTGTCATTTGGAAAAGGTGTGAACCAACTGCACGTTAGCTTCTATGACCTTGGGTTATTTTCTTTTCAAATGCCATT
The DNA here is from genome assembly GCA_004027595.1 of Dinomys branickii. Lineage (NCBI taxonomy): Eukaryota > Metazoa > Chordata > Mammalia > Rodentia > Dinomyidae > Dinomys > Dinomys branickii. The sequence goes on along the minus strand of PVLD010001005.1, from coordinate 184,746 downwards.
CATCTGTCATGACTCTGTGGCTCCTCCCAAGTGGAAGCCGTATCAGAGACAGACTGGGCCATGGGGAGGAAAGCAGAGCAGGAACGAACAAAGGCAGGGCGGGCGGGTGAGCAGAGACACGGGGTGGACGCTGGGAAACAGAACAGCACATCTCCACTGAGCACAACCTTTCTAACCCTACAGGAGAAAACAAGAAGGTAACCAAGTCAGCCTCTTAGTTTCCTTTCCAAATGCCTTTACCTCAGCGCCTCAGGCCGCCTCTTCTGTTTGCCTTCTTTACTGTCGCTGACTGCACTTTCAATATCTTCACTAATCAGGTTTGCCTGCGAGGAGAAACAAGTTACCCGGAAGGCCACAGCGGTCTTCCCAAGTCTGCTGTGGGACTACATTCATTGTCAGGATCGGTAAGTATCCTGACGCAAAACCAAAGTCTTCTATCTGTTTTTAAAATAACACTCTTGCGGTTTTTAGTGGTGAATTTTATAATGACAGCATTCAAAAGGGGAGGTAACTTTAAAAGATTATCTAAACTGAAAGTGTAAAGGTGTACTTAACATGAAACTGGCTGAGCATCTGTGCTTGTGAAGAAAGGGGTGGGAAGGATGTGCAAATAGAGGTTCCTTCCCTTTCGCACCCCTAGAATCAGCAGTCATAGAAGAGGTCACTCAAACCCCACAGAGCCGCTCTTAGCCGATGGCAAATCCCTCTGCTACGGGTCAGGTTTGCAGCACCTCCCAAAGGACCGTGTTTTGATACGTCTGGTCCCCAGCCCGTGGTGCTAATGCAGAGCTCACAGGAGCTTTTGGAAGGAGGCCTTCTGGAAGGCAGTTCTGCCATCAGGGGCGAGCCCTTGTGGAAGATACTGGGACCCCAGCCTCCTTTTGCTTCCCAGCTACCATGAGGTGAGCAGCTCCTCTGCTACATGGCCCCCACTTGATGTCCTATGGTGTCACAGGCGTCCAAACAGAGCAGGGCCAAGGGATGATGGACTAAAACCTCTGGAACTATCAGCAAAACAAGACTGTTCTCCTCATGAGTTGATTCTCCTTATAAATCAGTATTTTCTCACAGTGACAGCTAACACACTACCACACAGTGGCGGAAACGGGTGGTGAAGTTTCAAAGTTCTAAAAAATTTATTACAGCAAAAGTCACATTGCCATTAATCCCCCCAAAGGAACTCTCCCTTGCTTAAAACACAGTGATCCCACTGCTCTTGCCATCTGCTGAAGCAGATCTGGAAGTTGTCTTTCATCAGCGTCTTTATGAAATATGATCAAAAATACGGTGCCACCCAAAAGAAAGCCAGGGTTGTAAGTCTTTAGGGTCTGTCCGTGTGCCCTTATTCATGGGATCTAGCACTGTGCAACTTCTGGCTCCTCCCCACAGTCAAAACAGCCATGAAAGGTAAACATTGTGAATTGGTTCAGGACATTAAAGTCACCATGACAACACAGCAAGACACTCATGAAAGAGGATTTCCAGAACTGCTGCTTCAAAAAGTGTCAACAACAATGGGATAAGAGTGTTCAAAGTGACATGATGTATTTTGAGGGAGATCAATAGCACTGTGCAGTAAAATCTTTTTATTTAAACATTTGCCAGATTTTTCCATTACACTTTTTATATTCATGAGGTAAACCTCGAATTAGGTTGCATCCTTTGGGGTAACTATTTTATTTTGTCACTTTGGATAAAAATTAACTTCCTACCAATAACAAAGTTTTCTAACATTTCTCTGACAATATTTTCCAGGACTAGACTTTTGTGGGAGCCAATGTGAGATTAGCAACTAACTTGTTTGCTTATGAAGTTTATTTATAGCCAGTGATTATTACTGTATATAAGATTACGGCTGACATACTCACTTTCTATTTTTGTGCCTGAGTATTCTCTATAATTATATATTTTTTTCAAATATGTATGCTGCAGATTCTTTTACAGTAAGCATTGATAATCATAAAATTTTAGAGCTCCACAGAGATTTCAAGGTCTTTAAATCTGTTTTTTTGTAGCTAGTGAAACTGAAATACTTGAATGAAATGGCTTGGCCAAGGTTATACTGCCAGTAAAATAAAGCGTGTCAATGCCTACCGAAGCAGCCCACAAGAATGTCCTCATCTCAGGGAGATATGCGAAATATCAAGGCAAAGCCTCTCTATTACAAGAATATTAAAACTAACCATACCTAGGAATACTGAGCTTCTTATGGGGAGGCTATTATTATGCTAAGAGAAAGTTTACCACCAAGGTGAGAAGGAGCACTAAATGAAGTCCCTCAAAACATTTCAAAACTCCAAATTGATATGATAAGATGATCTACATAAAGGAAATTATATTACAGTTCATTGAATATAGACTTTTTAATCAGTGAAGGAAATAAATGTCATATAAGGACTTCGGCACTAATGAGTAAATGTGTTTAGTCACTTACTGGCTCAAGAGAACAAAAGAGTATGTAGCAAATCTACTTCGAACCTATGACTAGTATCATCTCATGTCAAAGAAGACATGCATTGTATTCTGCAAACTGACAGCTAGAAACTTTTTTCAGCATACTACTGTAGCTCTTTGCTCCCAAGCAGACTTTGGAGCGCAGAAACAAATACCAAATTTGAAATATCCTTTGACTCAGTACACTGTTTGGAAAATGTCTGAATTAAATTTCACTATACTTTCAGAGCAAAATACTCACTTTAATGGTTACTGATTTAACAATATAGTTTTACAACATTCTTCATATAACTTATGACTTTTAAAGGGTCTACTATATATAAAAAATGAAATGAACATCTAATATACGGATTACCGAAATGCCATTGCTCCTTTTAAATAAAAATTTAAGATAATCATCTATAATATAAATTGAAAATATAAGATATTTCCAAAATACACTTCTAATGGTCAATCTTAATTTACCTGTGATATTTTAATGTCATAGAAATACAAGAAAGAATCAGTATTTCTTTATGTTGGCTTTCCAAAATTTCTTCATTAAAAAAAATTACAAGTATATTCTATCACATAATTAAAATGATGAATCACTGCTTTGGCAAGGTACCAATCAACACAAAATTATTTCCTTTTTGGAGAAATCAATTCAGGAAATAAAGACATTCAAGGCTGAAGATAGCTTCTGAGGTCCAGTGTGGCATCACAAATTATAATCATTTGAAAATTATAGCATATTTTGAGATACAATTTTTCAGGATAGAGCCTGTTATTACTGGCCACTACGCTCAACTATTTTCACACATCACTTAGGGATTACAAATGCTGCGCAATTATTCAAGCCACATAATTAAGTGGTGAACTTTAAATCAATATCATAGGAAATATCTAAGTGCACAACTGCAATAACTCATACTCTGTGATTAGTTCAGAATCAAACAGAAGACTAGCATGATTATTTATCATCTATGAAACATGATTTTTGAAGCTTCAATTTTTAATTATAAGTCCAAGATCCTTGATGAGAATATATTGTCTATACTTTTTAAACAAAATGAGCAAAGCGCACCTAAATTTTTAATGTTAGTCTGTTTTCTTCTTCACTCGGCATGGAAATAGTAAGGAATATGTGCTAGTATAGTATGCACCCAGGACATACCAAGGTATTTGCTTTTCACACAAAATTCTCAGAAATGAAAATGCTAGTACAGAACCTAAGAGTCATATGATAAAAACAAAAAACTAAAAAGACTGGCCAGAATGTCTGCTTAAGGAAGAAAAAGTCATTTTCTTTTACCTTAACCTCATCGCACTGGAAAAGATGAAGATCGGGCTTGTTCTGAGTCGGCTCTTTGCATACCAGGGCAAGAATGGAATCGTAGTTGCAGGAGTGCATCACAGCTTGGCAATGCTGGATTGTGTTTAAAGGAAAATTCTCCAGTTCATTCTGTGAATGAAATACAAATATTTCATTCTGTCAAACTTCCACCCGCTTTTTTATAATCTAACCTGATGCTGTACATTAACATTTGTGGCACCTTCTTGAGAATAAAACCATATAACTTTCACAGACTTGCCTTTGACTCCAAGTCGATCAGGCTCACGGCTCGGTCATCTACTTGAAGAGCCATGTCTTGAGTCCATACTTTGCCCTTGGCATCGAGCAATTTCAGCTTCCTTATTCCGTCATCAACCGTTACCATAGCATCTTTCCGATCCAGAACAAAGGTTGTCAGGTGCTTAGGATTGGGAAAAAGAAAAGCAATATTAATAATACACACGCATATAACCCGTTAGCACACTTTTTTCAAGCAAAAATCAGAATTAACCTAACTGACAGCAGGAAAGTGAAGGATAAACACAAAGCATTATACACCTTCATGATTGCTATATTCAGAGAACTAAGTTAAGTGGGTTTTTGTTCAATACAGGGTATAACATCTGTTTGACAAGATATCTGAGTCTACTTCACACTGAGCCATGTCGAACTGCAATAGCATAGCACAGCATAGAAACAAACTCTTGCCAGCTTAAATAGGTTTCTTTTTAAATAAACCTTCCTTTGCTTTATGATGATTATGTAAGCGCTACACAGTAGTGGTCTGCATGGTAGTTACGGCACTGTGGACAGGAACCCACAGTACCAGCAGTACCAGCAGCAGATCTACCCTATAATCACTATTAGGCTTCTCACTCGACTGAATCCACTAATGGAAACCAAATTAAGTATGCTTGAGATAAGTCAAAAAATAAACAGAAGAGCAATTTAAAAATTACTTTCCTGCTCACATATTTTCTATTATAAGCACAGGTCACCTAGATTCAAATTAAGGGCAAATACTTTATAAGGTAACAATAGAGCCACAATTAAAAAGAAACCATTGTTTAAACAGAACTAGTAATGACTTGAGATAAAAACTAAAAATAAAACTAAACCACTCGTTGTGTCCAGGTTTTAATTTCAAGCAGATTCCAGAATACAAAATAGAAGCCTTTGTTTTAAGTGAAATAGGGCTGGGAACGATCAATGGATGCTAGCTATGATTTTAATTTACTCATGAAAATAGAACCCAGACCAACAAAATACTTCTATACGTAACATTCTCGGGAACCAAATCTAAAGGAAAGGTCAACACCACTTAAAATATACCATAAGAATAAAGTAAAACATAATTCTGATTTTACTTCCAATTTTTGTGTTCCTCAAGAGTCATCCTAAATATTAGCAAACACCAAAGCAACTTACTTCAACTCGGTACTGGGATATATCTGACACACTGCTGACACTGTCACGGGCATAATTCTTCCTTTGTTCTGAAACATAAATTTTAAAAGCCATTATTTACCACCAGCAGGATGAACTTCATCTATTGGAGTCATGTGGCCATCTCTAAAACCAATCTATCCCCCATATCAATACAGTAGTTGACAATTCACCATTGTGTGGTGTATCTGAAAACATTCATTGTTCATAATAAATCCAAAAGGCACAAGAAAGCCTAAATGATGTACAAGAACCAAGACAAGTTTTGAGAATTTGAAATCTTAATGAGTTGAAATAAGAATTTGAAATCTTAATAAATGTTCTAAGAACTTACTTCAGCTAAAGATTTTATTAATCAGGGACCTACTATTTGTTAAAAGAAAAATTATCTTGTAAATTACATTTGTTAATAACTGAGATAAAAATACAACTGCAGATATTGTCATAGATACTGTATTATATGAGTTAGACCACATTGTTAAAATAACAGACACTAAAAGGAACATCCCCTTTACAACATCCAAATGATGGACAGTGTTAGAAGAGATACAAACCATGATTCAATCTTATGACTGCTATTAAACAGGAACAATTTTCACACACCAACAAATCACACAAATGAGATGCTTAGAATTATAGATACAAGCTGCTAGGAAAAATGTGCAAGTTAGGTAGACAGTCACCACAGCAAACTACTTTAAAAAGCAAAAGAAACCTTTAATTTTCTACAATGCTGCAAAACCAAAAAGAACACCGAAGTATGAACTATGTGTTGGAGATGGTTGTTACTTGTTACTATCAAGCAACTTGTTTATTTGTAAATTTGGAGCTGTGCTATTTCTTCTAAAGCAGAATGCAATGATGGAAAAGAACTCTAAGAGAGGAATCAGATAATTTTTAAATTCTAAGTTTGGCCCTGTGACTGAATAAGAAATTAAATATGGTCAGAACACTTAATGGTCTGTGTCTCAGTACCCTTAAAGACCCTTAAGGTCTTAGTTGTGACACACATGCAATACATGTATACGTGTATATGTATACAAGAGATAGTTTCCTTGAACCAAGATTTTCTAAATTTAAACATGCTGCTTTCAGTCAATATGACACTCCTACATACGCCTACAACAGAATATGAAAATTTTGCTGAACATCAACAAAAGCAACTACAAAAACAAAAATTATATATGCAGGTTCAAAATGTTCACGCAGATTGTTAAAAACTTGATAATTTTTTTGTTTCATAAAACATTGGAGAAAGTAATAAACTCTTCATGTGAATTTTCTTATACAACTTAGATTAAAAGTTCCATATTCTTTGTCTCAGTATGACTCGATATGATTCCAAGAGAGTCTATTTTTGGTTTTGCAGCGTTAAAATTACTTAATAAAACATGCATGCTACAAAATTCACTCTCTGCCACCTTTCTTTTTTTGTTTGGATGATGACCTGAAGAAGTATGATCCGTCTGGTCCTACCAAAATAATGTGGTCAAAAACATAGATCCAGTTTCATCTCAAATTTTCTATTCCAATACAAGAAAATATTCATTTGTGTCACTGTATTTCACACATCAACAAAAAAAGTGAACCACCATAACTTTTCTGATTATTAACTGAGCATTAATCAATACGCGATGTTAACATGGTCGGTTCTTTTAGGGAAAATCATTATAACTTTAAATGCACTACATAATTCGGGGATATAGCTGATAAAAGCACTTCTAGAAATATTTCCAAAGGACTGATTCATCACATTCTAACTCAGTTTTCCATGATGGACTCAAAACATGGGAGTATTTCTGCCTCTTTTGATCTGATCTGAAGGTAGCACAAGTAACAGGGGTTGCCATGGTACCCAATTAGGAAGCAGTTGCTTTAGGATATTCAAATGCTTAACTGGGTCTTTCAGATAAGTGACTGGCAAACAGAACTGAAGGTACAAAATATTGTATAATGGTACTTGTATTTTCTCATGCAATAGTAAGACTTTATTTCCCCAGATTTCCTAGCAGTTTCTTAACCTCACGACATAATTTGCAGAAACAGTAAAAGCTGTTTGATGGCATTTGACATCAGCTGATCACCCTGCTGACATACAAGGTGAGGTGTCATCTCTAATATTTTAAATGAAAAAGAACTAAAACCTCATTGTAGCAATTCCAAAGCTACTTCCTTTCCTGTGCCACTCAATGAATAAGATGTACAGTACAGAAAATTACCCTTAAAAGATTCTAAAAATGTATTGATGCCATAAAATGGATTCACAAGTAAACCAGCTGTCCAGCGATTTTAAGTTAATGAATAAAGTTAATATTAACATTTTAATACACAACTTTGAAAGAAGAGCCCTAAAATGCAGTTATAGTGCATTTCTTTTTTTGTAAGAATCACATAAACTCACAGGTATAGCTATAATTGTTCTCCTAAATGGAAAACCTCACCAAAGCCTTAAAATAGCATAAGAAAGCTGGCATGAAGCCTTCATACCACTCAAGAGTTATACTCCAGTAAAATTTTTTACTTTCTGTAATACTGGTTCTCATGCTTGGCTGCCCATGAGAATGGACTTAAAAACACATGGGGTGGGTCCTGTCCCCAGAGATTCTTTAGGGTCTGGTCTAGGGTACAGCCCGGGCTCTGAATGTGTAGCCAAGGCAGAAAACCACTACTCAGAATCGGTATAATCATCTATTTTATGCTACCTCTTTAAGCACAGAATTTTCCTATCCAAATTAAGAATGTAAATCACAGTCAAATGACATAGTAGAGAATATATACAGGCATAAATCTGGTAGTGGAGTTCTGGGTTTCTGATGTTATGAGTGTCTCAACTTTGAATGTAAGAGTAAATCAGTCTCTTCCCATCTCCCCGTGCTTCTGTCTACCCTTCAGAATCACGTGTAGCTAGGGATAAACTTTACCTGTGTACAGTAACACCTGCGTGTTTTGCTGTTTTTTCCATTGGTTTTTATCCTATGAGTCTATAAAATTATTGATGGTCGACCTTCAGGTCAGAAATATTATATTTGGATTTTGTTTAACTCTGTAGTACAATTACAACAACATATGGTTTTGCAACTGTTGGTGAGTACGCAGGTCTAGTGTTTGTACCTGATTCCCTTTTATCAGTTCTGCTGCTTATACATAGCACAGCAACATCTGAAATAGCTAAAAGTCAGAGATACAGCTAACAGTCACAGGATCGCTTTCTCCTTTTGTAAAATGAGGCATTGCTTAGAAAGTACGGATCTGATCATTAGAAAGCAAGTATATGGCTCTGCTGTGCAGCGGATAATGCAGCAGGCATTTGCAAGCACCCAAAGGAAGGGCAGGCTCGCAGCCGCGTTGAATATTTCTCCTCCTAACTAATCTAATGGGCTGCCAGGCACAATAACTTCATAAATATAAAAACTTCAACCACAGTGATGAATTCCTTTTTCAACAGACCCGTGAGTAAGTGTGGAGTTTCTAGAGAGGAGAGGCACTGTAGTAAGAAGCACTAAGCTACATTACAAGCTCTCATCACTAGGCAACTCTAATCATAGTTTGCCAAATCAGTATCCACAGCAAAAGACCATTTAAAAAGCAATCAAGAAGCCAGGTATGGTAGCACACGCCTGTAACCCCATCCTTCTGGGAGGCTAAGGCAGAAAGATCTAAAGTTTAAAGCCAGCCTGGATAACTGAGTTCGCCGCCCCCGCCCCCTGCAAAAGAAATAAATCAAAAAGGGCTGGGGATACAGCTCGCTGTAAGCCCTGAGTTCAATTCCCAATATAGCATATTTTACAAAATCACTTTTACAAAACTGCATTACTTAAGAATTAATTTTATAGTCTGCTCAAGAAATAATTAAAATGGCTTATTTCATGAGGACAAAATCAGCTTTAAGTTGGAAAACTGCCAAGGTGCTTCTGGACTCTCCTGCTCTGGCACGCTCTACTAAACTATGCATTGACGCTAACATTAGGACCATTTTCAACAAAACAACATTTTGCTCTTAAGATTTAAATGTGTTTCTCAGTGAGATACACACTGTAAAATAAGAGGGGTGTTATGGTTGATACATTGTGTCAACTTGGGGAGTCTAGAGGTTTGGCTGGGTGACTCAGGAGGAAGCCAAGGTGCTTACTTTGTATACATCCTGAGCCTGTGCAAGAGGAGGGCATGGAGACTGTGTGAGAGGTTCACGCCCCCTGGGTGGGGGTAGGCTGTTTACAACGTAAGGGAAGAGAGGAGGCTGCCGGCAGCCATTCCTCTCTTTTTGCGGTTGTTTTTGCTGTGCTCTGCTGCCATGAACATTCACCCTCTGCCTCTCAGCCAGCCAAGTATGGACTGAAACCTCCACAAACTGTAAGGTAAATAAACCTTTCCCTTCTTCGGTGTGGGTGTTGGGTATTTTGTCTCAGCAACAAGACAACGGGAAAAGGTGAAAGAAGCACCAGCACAATGTGTAAGACAAGGCTTAGCGCTTCAGTCAGTCAGAGTCCAACTTCGAACAGAGAGCAGGAGACAGGCAGAAAAGACAGACAGCTATAAAAAGACAAACGCGAGAGGCAGGTATCCGCACGTTCAGCACCCTGCTGTGGGAAGGCTGAGGGAGCCGCTGCGCAGAAGCACAGGACGGCCTCCTGCACCCCAAGTGCACAGGAGGTGAGCAGTGTGCTGGCTACTTCCACCCAGTTCTTACCCAGGCCTCCCTGGGAAAATGACACAAGCTGAAACAAATACCATTCTTTTAACTTGTTAATACAGCAAAAAGTTCAAACAGAAGGCTAAAATGAGACCTAAGAGAGTGCTTGTTATGTTTATCTAACACCATTAGGCCTTCTGATAATATAAATACCAATATTACAGTAGCTATAATGAAGAGTTACTAATTGGCAAGAGTTACTAACTCCATCCAATTGGAGTTTTTCTGGAGAAGACGGTTTTAAGCGGCTGATCACTTTGCCAAACTTTGCAAAATCTAATTTAAGAGTTACTTTTCTAGCAAGTTCTGCTATTCAGAACAGCAGAAAACCCATACTTAGATAAAATACATCCTCTGGCTGGCCCTTGGAGAGCCTGTAATGTACAGTCTATAATGGGACAGATTCTCAGGCCAATCTTATTTTTTTGGTGCCGGGAATCAAACTCACAACCTGCGCTTGCGAGGCAGGTGCTATGCATACCACTGAGCTATATCCCCAGCCCTAAAGCAAATTCTTTTATTTATTTATTTATTTTTTTGGACAGGGACTCAAACTCAGGACCTTGTGCCTGCCAGGCACTTAGGCCACTGAGCTATATCCCAGGCCCCAGGTTCTCAATGCCACACTGAGGACCTATTTACTAACCAGATTTTGTATTTAGTTTTTCATCACACAGATACTGGAAGCAAAGCTAGAAGCAGGCGTGTTAGTAACAGAGATGGTGGACAGGGTTAGGATACAGCTCTATGAGAAATGCAGTCCCAGATATCCCAGAGGACAAAATCCCAGATGATCCGCTGCAAAGGTAGGCAACACAGCTGCAGAGAACAGCACAGTACACAACTGGCACACCCGCAACGCTGAGTCACCAACCAGTGCCACAGGTATCACACCCAGAGGAAAATGAATATTTAACACACTTGACAAGTATTTCCCTTAAACACAATTTCAAATTTTAATGCTTAAAGACTCACAAACATTAGCTGGAGAAATATACTTGAAATTTCAATTCCCTAACACCAGTAGCTACATGAAATGTTACTGTCATGAGATAACCAGAAGGGGAAGAAATGAATATTTATTTTCCTAAGTACAAGTTACACTTTGAGAGAGATGTGATGCAGAACATTTCACATGCAGGCTTGACAATTTCTTGTACAATAACAAAGAGATGACAGAACAGAGTTACTAAAGCTCCAGCATACGTTAACTCTTTTTCTTTAATAGTTTATATATCCTCCCCCAAAAAAGTTTTATTGTCATGTAAGGCAGAATTTGTCTTTGTCCTATTATGCCATCAAGAATGATAAGCTTTAAAATATGTGATGAAGGCTATCTCTTCATCTGGTCAGAGTATCACTATGATGATGTACCGAATAAGATCTGTATATCACCATGTTAATATCAAAATACTAAATTTGAGGGTCTTGTTGCACCTGAGAACCCAGGACAGAAGGTGATTCGCTGGTATCCTTCCCATTCCCATGATAGGGCTATTATTTCTGTTTCCTCAGACAAATTCACCATAGTGTTACCAAAATTTCTGTTTTACAGATGAGGAAACAGGAATCAATAGGTTAAATCATTTATTCAAAACAGCAGCAACCATCTTCCAGGCTGCGTATATTGTTGCCTTTCTTCCTCATAAATGTGTCTTTGATTTGTCCCCTTTCACCTGGTTCTTTATATCCTATGTTTTAGGGGGCTGGGGGTATAGCTCAGTGGCACAAGCACTTGCTTGGCAAGCGCAAGGTCCTGAGTTCGATCCCTGGTACCGGAAAAAAAAAAAAAAAAAAACACTATATCCTATGTTTTACCGATACACTGCAAGTTTTTATAACACCTCACAAAAAGTGTCATGTTTTCTTATAATTAGTTTACTAAATGTTTGTAACTCTGCTAAGTCATTTAACTACAAAAAGGGAACTCAGATTGCTTTACATGTAAAAGATAGGAAAATGAAAATTTACTGCTTAATATCAAAGCTTTTTAATTATTGAACCTAAGATTTTTATGAAGTCCCACTCAACACACAAAAAAACTTAAAATTTACAGGTGAGTTCTATTTTCTATCATCATTTTTTCCTCGGGTCTCTGACAATAGACTTTTGGGCCTATGGTTTTATGAGAGGATTAATTACTGCTTACGAAAAGTCTTAGAGCTATTATTAGATGACTAATTTGTCTGTATTTCTTAAAATCTCTGAGTTTCTCACCTCTTTCCATTTATACTTATCAAATCTGTTTTCAATTTGGCTACCAGTGACCCAAGACAAATTTCACTCGCCCAATTAAAATGCATTAGCGACTGCTCATTACTCCTAAGTAATGTTCAGATTCATTAGTATGAGTCTCCCCGATGTGTTTTGGGTACGTTTTTCCCATCTTATTTCCCACCGGACTGCCTTTTGCTCCCAAGTTAATACCAAACTGCTTGTAGTTCATTAATTCTTTACATTCATTCTACAAGTGGTTACTGAGCATAAATTATGCATGAGCCATTGTGCTAAAAAGCACAGCCAGTCCTGAAGTGAGCCAGACAAATGTGGGCCACTGGCATAGAGCTGAGAGTCTAGCTTCCCGAGGTTTCATGAGACTGGTTGTGGCATCCTCCCACCCTGTGTCTGGAGAACACAGCTTACCTTTCAGAGCTCAGCTCAGGCCGTAGCTCCTCTGGGAAACCCCTGCTCACCATCCTTCCTCTTAAAAGAGCTGCCCATGGCCCTGCTCCTGGGAGACACTGCTACCCAAGCATGATCAGCCCTTTATATAATAATGTATGGACCAGTCTGTCTCACAAAATGGCACATAAGCAGTGAACATCTCTTACTCATCCTTGGTATTAAGGAAAGAACTTGGAAATAGAAACTAGGATGACCATGGCACAGGACACCGACACATTTAGTATCTGTCTAGAAATGAAGCGTGAAGGAAGTAGTGACTTTATTCTCACCAATTTTATTTTCATTTTTGATTTTTCTCCAGTCATTGTAGACTATGACTTTCCTTAAAGTCAGCAATTAGAAAGGTATCACTGCTGCTGTTCTAAGTACATATTAACTACAAAGTTAGAATTTTGTGCCTCTCTGAATACCTCTCTCTAGGCCGACAAGGCACATGCACTAGGTCAAGGTGAGAACGACTCAATAGGGTATTCAAGAAAATTGAACATAAATGAGACTGACGGACCGACAGGGCCATAAACATTTACTGTATATTCAAGTACAGTATGAAATCCCTTTAATCCATGTATGGTTTATAAATGTAAGATAGAAAAGGAACCACAAAAGTTTAGAATTAATCATTCTTACCACAGCCACAAACTTATAAATTCAAATAATATAAAAAGACTCAAAAATTTAGAAAATGGTGTTATTTCCTATAGTACAAAATAATAATAATCTCAATAATAACAGTAAATATGTACAGTGTTTTCTCCTTGCCAGCCATTGTTTTAAGTATTTTACATTTATTAACTCTCAATTCTCATATCAATGCTACCCTATATCACCATTATAGAGATAAGCAAAACCAGGTACAAACAGACATGGGAAGTAATTTGCCCAGAGCTAATAAATGATAGAACTGGATTTAAACCTAGGTAATATACTTTGAGAAACTTTTCCACTAACCCTAACACGATCCTAATTCTTTACTGTTCAATAATAAAAGCTTATGTGGACCCTGAACCATCAAGTACCTTCTTACACGTATGTGATACAGTCCAAGAGTCCTCCACTTCCTTATACTAACTTTCCCCTACATCATACCAGTATCTAAAGTTTAAAAAACTATGTACATAAAAGATAAACTAGAGTGGGTACTGGAAATTAGAGATACATTGGAGAGAAAGCTTGACTATTTCATAGTACAGAATGAAATTACAGAAAGTGCTAATCTTGCTACAATAGTACTTAAAGTTCAAGAGCTAAAAGAAAAAAGTTCCACCTTCAGTCAGCCCATAATCAAATGGATCAGTCACAAAATCAGCACACACACTGCAAACAACAAATAGAAATGCTCATTGATTGGTGCCACGTAAAAGATTTCTGAAACCACTGCACTCCATTTTACCTTCCAAATTGTATGACAGAAACACAGTTCATAGCTGTGGAACCCTCTGTGAAAAGTCTTTTTAAAAATAATCCTTATTTAGCTGTCACTACTTCATTCCAAATAATATACATAAGGTATGGATGCAAACTATGACCTTGAAGATATAAATTCATGAAAAGTGGTGAAAAGCAGGCATGAAATAGACATACCATAAAGGGCCTTTGCACTTGTTTTTGAACCGTGTTCTCTGTCCATCTGGGAATAGGTGGGTGACGATCCGTAGCCACTGTAATTAAACATGATCATTGTGTTGGGTTAAAGTCCAAAATAAGTAATAAACCTTCAGAATTCGAAAATAAAAATTCCAGGGTACTATCATCACTGTGTGTTTTGAAAAAAACATACTGAGTTTATACTGAGTTTGGCAAAGTGAGCAGATCCCGCTCTGGTGAGTGGAGAATAAACAGAACATAAACCACATGATCCCAGAAAGGACAAAGGTGGTGCAAATCACAGTCTTCTCCAATGCCGACTCACACTGTAGCCAAGAGGACCCATCAAGGTTGGAACTATCCTAAGAAAATGTAACTTTGCATATGCAGTCAAGTTCCAAGTGACAATACAGGGGCAAAACATTCCCACAGATTTACACCAAAATGGGAATGGACACTGTCTTCATAAATACTTAATCTACACATCACTTTGCATTGAATTTGACTTACTTTATCCTACATCTTTGCCTCTTGTTACTAATATGTTAAGTAAAGTAAATAATATCTATTTGTGTTTTATTCATTTACTAAGCTCTAAAAACTAGCGACAGGTGTGGAAGGGGCACGCTCTCAATAAGAGAAGTAAGCAAAATAGCTACAGTAGAACATGGTGTCTGGGTAGAAAACTCATAGGCAAGACAGGTAAGATCAGGGAAAGACTAACTTTATTAGCATATGCAGGAAGACTTCACCACCAAGTTAACATACAAGCAGAAACTAAAAGAGTGGAAACCAGCTCAACAGGCAGGTGGAGAACCCAGTGACGAAAAGATACGAGAAACTGGCTGGAGACACTGCATGGCATCTGAGGGAAAGTGCATTGAAAAGCGCCCAAAATAGATGAATGACTAGAGAAGCACAGGTGGTCAAGGGCTAAATTTTCATTCCCTAAACACAGTGAATATTATCTGTCCTGAAATAATGAGTGAAATACATATCACAATGGCCAATACAAAATAATAACATTAAGCACAATGTAGGTAAAAGACATTGGCCACTTGAGTCAGATTTGTGATTTCAAGTTATATGTGGAACCACTAGACATGTTTTGTTTGCCTGATTTTTGTTTTGTTTTGTTTTACAAAATGGTAAATATCTTGAAGGTTTGGACCAAATGACATTTAACCCTTCTCAAATGGCAATATTTTACAAACATCAGAATACTCCAAAGAAATGCTAAGCTCTAATTATAGTGCATGACTGCAAAAAGCAATAAAATGTAAAATACCATATTGAAGCATCTTATAACTATGAAACTGTACCACAGACGGTGATATGACTTAACTGTCCCATTCCTACAAGACACAGTAAACTTTTAATGATAACCTACATTAGTAATAAAAGGATTAACGAGAAATGAACTCTATAAAGAAATACAATTTAATCTTTTAATTAAAAATATAAAAAATTAAAACTACCAAATCTAATTCCCACAAAACAAATTAAATAGAAACCTTTTAACTTACTTCATTTGAGATGGGTACATTCCAAAACCACTGGGATGGTTAGAAATATGACCATTCATCATGGCTCACTCTCCTCTGCCCTAAAAATAGAAAGGCACATCGATTAGAGGTAACAGAAGGGTTATGATGTCTCCGTCTCAAATCGTACTCAACAAATATGAGTCACTGCCATGAATGATGTTAGAAATGTAAACAAAAATCTCCACCCTCAAAGCACTCAGGCTCCAGAGGAAGAGACAGACATATAAGCAAAGATCCAGCAGGCATGTAACACTAACGTGCTAACACCGTAAACAAGCTTCGGTGGGCAAAAGAAAAATCTAAAATACAGTCGAGTCTTCTAGATATATGTTTGATGCTGTATCCTATACAAGGTTAAAAGTGTCAACTTTATATGATATCATTTTGTCTATTATTTCATTCTGAAAGTAGTACATGCTGAGCTTAAAAAAAAACTAGCAAAAATGCAGAAAAGTATAAAGGAAGAAAAATATCATCCAGAGCCCTATCATTTAACAACAACTATAAAAGAACACACTTAGCATGTGTGAGGCCCTCGGTTCCATCCCTAGCACCAAAAGATAGAATCAAACAAAATAAACATTTCACATCCATGTTCTTTTCGCTTACATGTAATTTTCCTTCTTCCGTTTCTTATTTCTTCCTTCCTTTAAAGCGTCTTTGATAAAACCCTGCATACATGCTTGGACATGTCTTCTTTTTTTCAAGAACATGTTCATTTATACCTTCCTTTTACTTTTCACAAGAAAATGACTTTTACAAGCAACACTACATGTTTAACTCTACAACCATTTTTAAATCCATTTTATAAGTAGAACAAATTTCCATTTGACAGGATAAGTAAGAATAAATAAGACTTTCCTATTCCCAAACAGAATGGCCTTTCCCTTCATCTAGAGGATACTGCTCCACCCAGATTTACATCAGGTACACTCGGTCCTCCTGAACTGTGTCACTAAACTACTTTAGATCTTCTTTTACTTTTGAATTTTCACATAAATGACAACTGAGAGTCAGGCCACACTCCGCCTTTACTATATAAGACAAGGGCAAAGGTAGTACAAAGTTGGACAGCGACTGACTATTTTGTGGCCGGTACCAAAAGAGATACTGGGACAATTATAGTGAGCAAAACAGATATTGTCCCAGCTATAGGACCAATGGCCTACTGGGAAAAATAACATTTAATGCATAAATACAAAGTAATAAACTGCAGTTATCATTGCAAAGGGAAAATTCGGAGTGTTATAAGCTCATAGAATCCGGAAACAGTAGTCAACGCAGATAGGAAGGGCATTACAGAAATGCCATTCCGGACTTGGGAGCTTCACATTCATTCTCAGCCCAATCACAATGTCCAGGAAAACTTCTGCCAACAACCCTGAGTAAATACAGTCCTACCCGCAAATCCCCTCCACGCTGTAAGCAGTCTCTTCAAAGCACTGATCAACAATATTTCATTTATTTAAGGTAATTCCTGTGTTCTCTAGACTGTGAGCTCTAAAATCTTTGATCTGATGACTGCCTAGCATAGAATATGTTCATTAAATAGTTATTTGAAGAAAGGGAAATCCACATTCCTCTGCCTCAAAAACATATCACAGCTTTAAAAAAAAAATTCGTAGGAACAATAAGTAAGTAAGTAAGTCCCAATGTCAGGCTGTTTTAAAGCCCATAAGAGGGTTTGAGAAAGGAAAACCTGTCCACATTGCTATAACTTTTTGGCAGGGCTGATCCTACTAGATGTAGCTATTAAACAATAGTTAGAGTTTGTAAAGATCCTTCAAAACACCCAGCTTTCCTAATAGAGTTCACATATTTGTCCACAACTTAAAGTTTCTACACTAAGGAGCCAAAGGAGTTAAAAGTGTGCCACCTCAAAATACCACCTCAAAATATGAGGAACTGGTATATTAAGTATCTGAAACTGAAATCACTTGGCAAACTGTAACTTTAGCAAGACTGACTTAGCCTGTTATTTTCTACATGCAGCAAGCCACAGAGATTCTGAGAGAGGTCAGTCACACACCGAGGCTAAAAACCACTCTTGATTCCCAGAGACTGGTAATAGGGCTACCATGAATGAGAACAGGTAACTCTGGAGTCACCCTCACCTTCCTCTAGCTTCTGCATTCCCCCTGTCTGATATATCTTAGCAGCACCCCTAGAATTTACTCCCCAAGCCCAGATCCATGTGTCCCATCATACCTCCACAGATGTACTATTCTTTTGTCCAAAAATATAAAGCAACATGCTTTGGTCATTCCTTCATACTTTTATAAAGATCCCTGTATACATTACAATTAATAAAACCCGCACGCTTGCCTCTTGTTAGTCAGCTCTTGCATGGTTCATAGATCGGGCCAAAAAGCTCAAATAAGGACTAAGGTTGTGCAGATAGAGTGGATAAAGGAGGGGCTCCCTTACAGAGCAAAGAAATACTGGCTTTTTCCTTAGGTAAGTACTGCATTCATACTTACTACATTCATACTGCATTCATGTTTACTACACTGCTGCTGTCTTTTCTATGTTTATTTTTCTTTCTTCAATTTTACTTAAGAAATAACCAGTGGTATGAAAAATTCTCCATGGGAAAGATCACTATTGGATTTTCATAGCATAACTGTTACAACTGTGACAAATTTCAGGCTACCGATACTTTAATGGCAGCTTGCAGAACTCTCAAGTATTTCACAATTGGCTCTCACAAGTCTACGGCATCCAACTAGAGCACATCACTGCTATATTCTGGAGCCAGGACCAGCAGAGCACTGGAATCACATACTATGATGGATCTAGAGCAAAGGGGTCTAAGACACAGACCTTCACAATTAGGCACTGATAGGCAAGTCAGTTAAACCTCTGTCTTCATTTTCTTGCCAGGAAAGTAATTTTGGTCTTCCTAGTTCACCAGGCAGTGTCAAGATCAAATGAGTCAGATGTGGAAGTTTGGTAAAGAGTTTTTTAAAAAGGAGAAGAAAGGTTCTTTCAAAACAAGCTGGTTCATTCAGTACGTAAACTAAGCCCCCAGGGTATGTGCTGATGTTGATCTGGTTTGCATTTTAAAACCACATCAGCGAGTTTTAATGAAAAGTGACAGCCACAGCAACTCATCTTTTCGTGTTTAATTTTGCATGACAGGCAAATAAATGCATGGCTTGTGTTTTGCTATAAAATAGTGATCTGTTGCTCTAGGAACCTTAGAAAGAAAGGGGAATAGAAAATGTCAGTTTGCTAAACTGAATTTTAAATATAGAAACTGGTCTTACTGGGCCATCATGGTTTCACTTGTCAAACTGCTCATGGGGCAGTAATGGGGTCTTCAAATACAGTGTGTAGCATTTAGAGGGTGCACCTGCAAAGGGAACAATTACAAATATTGTCCTTTTTCTCTTTAGCCTTTTAAAAGATATTACTAACTTATACACAAGTAGACTATATTTCTTTTTTTAACATTGAACTCTTACTAAAACAAAAAAACTAGGTGCTTTTCACAAACTATTAAAACAGCTAAAAAACCGAGGCAAAGATTTATCATGTTAAGGACCCATAAATGCAGTTAATCTTACCAAATTTACTCCTTAATTCTACTAAAAGTATACAATAAAACATCATAATAGCTTCCAACTATTTGGTTTAAAATGAGCTTCAGTTTCCTTATGAAAACACATTTTAAGTCACAGTTACCATAATTTTTCTTATCCACATAAAACAACCTTTTTTGGCAACTACAAAGATAAAAATGAGAAATTTAAGATCTAAATTAAACACACCAGAGATGTTAGTCATTGCAATTTTCAAAGGAAAGTAAATAGAATATGTGAAAATCACTGTAGGAAGAAATAAATTAGGCTACAATAAAGCTACATTAGCAAGTTAAATTTGTATTAGAAACTTTTAAGCTTTGCAAATATAAATAAATCAATGAAATTTTAGACTCTCTTTGCTCTTTGTTGCATCTGATATCAATTCCCAACCTGAAGAATTGGTATATAGTCATGACTCAGTGTGAAAATACCATCTACCCAATGTGGTTACTACACAAGGAGTAGTTCTGGGCATATGGAGCTGTCCTCCAAAGGCCTTGTTCTCTCAGAAAATACCACAGAATTTTTTGTATATTAAAGTGTTTGTGTGAGTTTGACAAAGAATCTTGAAGTATCTCCACCTAGATTTCAAGGTAATTTATATTTTACAACCAAGAAAGGTGGTTATTTTCAGCATTTAGGGTTTTAGCTTAATTGCTAACAAAATTTATGACACTGTCTACTAAAGATTTTGCTTAAAGCATTAAAAAAAATCTACTGTAAACCCCTGAATGAGCACACCAGTCTACTTCCTGCAATACAGAACAATCATTTTTTATTTCCACTGGAGAGCACTTTAAGAAAGATGTCACTATTTTTCTATGTTGTTTAATCTAAGCGTTCACTCACTATCATAATATAGTTACAGGTTAGTTAAAAGTGTAGCTAAGTTATGTTGTTTTTCTTAATGAAATTATAAATTTTTTATCATTTTAGATTTTCAGAAAAGTTTTATAGCATACAAAGTTCCTACATGCTTCCTTTCCTATTGTTCACATCATACATCAGTATGGTATTTTGAAACAACTAATGAACCAATAGCAGTGTTTTATTATTCACTAAAATTAATACTTTACTCTGAGTTATTTTTATCTAATGTCTTTTCCATTCCATGATTCTATCCCCAAAGTTGTATTACGTTTAGTCTCCTTGTTTTATTATGTTCCTCTAGACTACGGACGTTTCTCAGATTCTCCTTGCTTGTGGTGAGCACAGTAGTCTCCTGGGAGTGCCATAAAAATTTATCATACACTGGCTTAAAACCACGGAAATGTATCCTCTCCTCTCGCTGCCCTGGAAGCTTGAGGTCCACAAGCAAAGTTGCAACAGTGCTAAATGCTGTCAGAAACCTCTGAAGATGCTTCTGATGGTTGCTGCCTTCCTTGGGGCATAACTGCAATCTCTGTCTCCATCTTCACATGGCCTTCTCCCCGAGTGTGTCTCTCTGTGCCCAAATTTCTCTCTCTTTTTTAGGGATAAGAGTCACTGAATTTGGGGTTCACCTCAATCCAGTACAACACCATCTTAATTACATCTGCAAAGCCCCTATTCAAATGGAGTCACATACATAGATACAGCAGTATGTGGGTAACATATCCTTTGGAGCGGCCTCATTCAACCCACAACAAACTTGAATCCTCCTAACAAGGAGCACTGTGTTCTGTCATTCTGCAGGGTCATGCTCAACTAAGGTTTAATCTAATGTTTTTCCTCTTGGTAAGACAGACCACAGGGGGAATTGGTCAATCTCAGCGTACATCCAGAGTACATGTGATCAGCATGACTCACTGCTGTTCATGCTCACTCTGATCACTGTCTGGGGTGTCATCTGGTCTTCCCATTATGAAGGGCCTTCCCTCTCTCCCACGCACAGTATCTGGAAGGAGGTGTTAGGCAGAGCTACTTAAGGGTCCGGGCTACGTTCCACCTCTTGGAGGAAAGACTGTCTGCTAGAGTTACTTGGAATTTTCCACAGGGGAGACTGGTCTAGTCACCTCATTTATGCATTTATCTATTGTGTAACTTTTAAAATTAAATTGAAATGATAGGCAAGCAAAAGATGATTCAGATGCATCAGATAAAAACTTTCAATTATTTCTCTGCTGTAAATCTCCTATTTCAGATGGTTCACAAAAGAACTAAGCATTATGTATAGAATACCAGTTGAAAGAGTTAAAAAAAAAAAGAGAGAGAGAGAGAGACAGCAAAAGAAATCAGGGCATGAGTGAGATTCAACCTTTAACAAAAACCTTGGCTAACATTACCGAAGGATGAGCAGAATCTTAAAAAGTAAACAACTAAAAAGTTCAAATCTTCCTATAAGGAAGAAGCTGTCGGGTATGAATTTTCATAAGGCACAGGATATATTCACTACGGGCATTTTCTCCCAGGAGGAGAATAAAACTAGAACTTTTCTGCCAATTCAGTTTTCAACTGAATACATTTCAGGGAATAACACTTTGGAAGGAAAAGAAGAAAAATTTATCTATCCACTCCACTCCATGCCCTCCTTTTTTCAAATTTCCAAGTAACTTTTTTGGAAAATGAGTCTCAAGCGTTAGTAATCTCTGACAATGCCTCATGCAGTCATAGGTGGGGCTTTTTCAGAGGTGGCTGGACCCAGAGTGTGTGATGCTGGAATTGATTCACGGTGCAATAGTAGGATCCAGGATACTAGGATTAAGGGTATGAATGCTACCCACCCTAAGTAGCCAGGATAAGATATAAGAGGTGTGGGGCTGGGGATATAGCTCAGTGGCATAAGCGCCTGCCTGGCAAGTGCAAGGTCCTGAGTTTGATCCCCAGTACTGCAAAAAAAAAGATGTAAGGGGCAGAAAGAGCTGTGGTCTTTCCCTGTTGCTTTGCTGCCTTCTGCCCACCATAACCTATTCGTCCTCTGCAATGTGACCCTGCCTGGGAGCCAGCCAGTGATGGACTGAAGTCTCTACAAACTGAGCCAAATAAATCTTTCCTCCCTTTAACTTCAGGTGTCAGATATTTTATCTCAGCAGCAAGAGAAAAGTAAGATAGACATGCTACACACCTTAGTGGGAAAGTTCCTAAATTAAATTTTCTGTCATAAAAGAGTACATGATGAAAACAAGAGAAAGTAAGGATCACAAAAAAATATATTTTTATTGCTAGCTTTCCTTTCTGTGTAATGGTGACGGCTGCTATATTAGTACAGTTGAGCACAGTCATTCAACAAAGGCAAACCGAGCTACCAGGGCCTGATGTAACCCTGCCGGAAAGACAGGAAACATGCTGTAAAACCTTTAATAAATTTGAAACTGGTGAATTCAAATTTCATTCTGATGTCTTAAATGGCCTCTAAAAATAGTAAATCACAAAACATTCCAAGGACAGTTAGAAGGATTGTGAACCCACAGAGAGATGTAATAGTTTAATATTGAACCACACTGTCACATGATTGCCTCACCTGCATTACTCAGAGCAAAGGCTATTGGCTGTAAACAAAACACTGCAGGTTTCCGTCTGTACTTTTAGTACAACTCCTTACCTGGATCAATGTTTTACAAAATGAACAATGTCTTCTTATAAATAGTTACAAACTACAAAGAGGGAAATGTCTCCTTTAAGCAACTGGTGTACTGAATTCTTTCTACTTTTCCAAATCAAATCACCTCAAGGTTATTTGAAATAAAAACTTAATTGCTAAAACTAAAGAAGACAATTTTCTAAACAATGGGACTCTATTTTTAAAAAGCTAACTATAAGTTATAATGCAGATTTACACTAAGCCAAAATTACTTCTAACATATTTTATAAAAGGCTATTTTATATCTCAACTCCATCTCTTCCTGCTTGTCCTAACACTCAATAATTATCTTAATAAGAGAACACAAACGTATCACATCTTATTCAGAATGATTGTTGCAATTTGTCTGTTCTCTTAATAGCACCTGGCTTTGTATATCCAACTGCTAGCACAATGAGTAGATGCAGCCTGCTTTAAGTATCAGAGTGTATCAGTTAAACCCGTGTAACTTTATAAATCGGTGGGAGTTCCAGAAGCATGGTTCTTAACTACTCCTTGTTCGTATCATTCAGAGCCTGTTAACATTTTATTCACACACATAAAAATGTGCTCCTTTCAAAGTACCACTTTTCATTCACCTCCAAGAAATGAGGCAGTACTGATAGGCTATTTGAAAGTGGTGCACCAAAGACAAAGCAAAACAAAACAAGTGGCTGAATATAAAAATAACTAAGATTATCAGTGATGATCCTGCAAGAGGACAAAACCTCTGGCATCTTAGGCAACTCGAAGAAAAACTAGGCCTAAAAAACAAACAAACAAAGAAACTTTCCTTAAAAACTTTCCTTTCTTATGCAGAAATCTCAGGGGGCAAAGTCCATTTCACAGGCAGAGCAGGGTTCCAGGGAAAGGCGGGCCCTGCAGCACAAAATCTCCCTCTAAATGAAGGAACCATAAATGAACCAAAGAAAGCCAAATAAAAGTTTTTAGAAGTGTCTGGGACAGTGAGGGAGAGAGACACCAAAATGGTCACTCATAGGGCAAGGAAGCATGCAGAAACACAGAACTGAAGATGGCCTCTTAGGCTGGGAAGGGCCGGGTGTTGGGTCATAAAAGTCCCCCTTTCACAGGCTGTGAGACCTGAGCT
Organism: Dinomys branickii; assembly: GCA_004027595.1. Taxonomy (NCBI): domain Eukaryota; kingdom Metazoa; phylum Chordata; class Mammalia; order Rodentia; family Dinomyidae; genus Dinomys; species Dinomys branickii. The sequence goes on along the minus strand of PVLD010001005.1, from coordinate 160,792 downwards.
GAGGAAGCCGCACACAGGGCAAGCAGGGCTTGGTTCGCAGCGAATGCGCGAGCTGTGTGAAAGGACTGCAAGGGATCTTAAAGGGCGGGGAGTGCGAAGAAAGCGGCTGGAGTGAAGCGAGAACATAAGCAAACCACCAACAGCAAAGGTTTGTGCAACCAAAATTCAGTGCGTACCTAGGTAAATACTATTCACAATATGCTATGAATACACTTGCTTCTGTGTGCAACCTTTTGTCTCTTAAACCAATTTTTTTCAACCCACTTCCTAGTTTTTCTGGGTAACCTTACTTTCAACCCTTCACTCCACTAGGCATGGAAGCCTCCCTCCCAAACACCTCATCCGGGTATCCTCTCTCATTTCCCTCCTTGGCCTCCCTCCCGGAGCTGCATACTTCCGGCTACCTGTGATTGGTTTGGCTTCTGGTACACCCCTCCGGTAGGGGCCAAGCCACCCTGTGTACCTTGTCTCCTTCCTCCTGCCTCGGACCCTTGCTTCCTGCGTTCCTGCTTTTCTTTCTTCATTTTGATACAGCAAGTACTTCAGGAGTTCACTTTAAACATGATCTTGAGTCTGTCTTGATTTCAGATTGCACTTTGGGTTTTGTCACACGTTTTGAAGACTTTGCTCTTCGGTCTCCAACGCTACTGCCGAATGCATGTCAGCGACCATTCTGATTCTCAGTCTTTTGCATGGGGTCTATTTTCTTCTTTCTGCAGTTTTAGGATGTGCATTCCCCTCCCCTCTTGATACTGTGAAGTTTCTACATATTGACACAAGTGGGTTTTTTTTAACTGACATTGGAAACTCAAAAAGCCTTTTTAAATTTGAAAATCATTGTCCTACAAAGACAAAAAAATGTTTATGTGTTACTTCTTCGACGTTTCACTCATTACTTTTTTCTTTTTTTAAATTTCAATTGTTCAGAGTAAAAGCTCTGGGAGGAAGTATCTACTTTTACTGTCTCTTCTCTTTGCTTTTCATCTCCTTTATTTTTGTTCTACTTCCTGAGTGGTTTCTTCCACTTTTATCATTAAAAAAAAAAAAAAAAAAAACCTGCAGGGCTTCTGGATTACTCACATTTATCCATGAGCTTTCCAGAGTTGGTTTGTCAAATGGGCGTCTACATTTTTAAGATCCTTTTACTGTTATCTGGCTTGGAGAAAGCAGAATCTGTGTAAGTACTTCGTTGGCCATTTTTCTGTCGCACACTGTGATTGTCTAAGCATTCACCATTTGTTAATGAAAAACCTACGAGCAAAATTCAAGTCACCTCTAATATGAACTGGAGAGGCTCAAGTGGACTACAAAATATGAGTACCAGTTTATACTAAAAATAAAGGTAGCGTAGCAGCCTGGGTTAAAGTAACACACAGAAATAAAGGAAATTTACATTAAAGTCAGCTGATACTGTGGTAGTGCATAGCTGACTGCCTTTTGTTATTACAACAAATGATGCTTTCGAATTCTAGAAAAGAAGCAACACTAAAGCACATGAAGGAGGCAATGTCCTACATCAGTCAATCAGGCCTGAGTGGTGATGAAGAAACTCACTGCTTCCCTAGAAATTAAATCATACCTTTAAAGAATAACTTAGCCTAGAGCCAGGTGTGGCAGCACACACCTATAATCCCAGCACTCGGGAGGCTGAGGCAGGAGGGTTGCTGCAGTTTGAGGTCAGCCTAGGCTACAAAGTGAGCTGGAGTCCAGCATGAACTGCATAGTGAGACCCTGTCTCACAAAGACTCAAAAAAACAATAAAAATTTTAAGAAGTATAATGCCTAACATAAACTCATGATGCCCACACAAAACCTGAAATTCATCCTTCTGTAAATAACTGCTAATTTACTTATCTTGACGATTCAGATTTTCCAAGAGAAGGCTATTTAAATGAAGATGGCTGAGAACAAACCCTTTGTGAGCAATCCCAGAGTCAAAGTACATAACTCTCTGCATTAGTCTTAAAAGTCCAGTTGCCTATAAAAGCAGTATGAAATTTTCTTGAGTTTATATACCTCTACCGTCACAAACATTTAAAAGGGGGCAAAGTTAAGTCCAGTGGTTAAAATTTAAGGCTGTGAAATTCATATTCTCAAATACCAGTAAAGTTTCATATATATGAGTGGGGATAAATTTAAATATGTCTTGCTATTTCACCACTGCAAAATAAATAGTGTTCACTTACTAAGTATATAAAGTATGTTATCCACTGTGCCAAGCATTTTTTATGTATTCTTTTGCTTAATTCTTCCCACATTAGCAGGTTATCAGAACCTCCTAATTCCTTTTTACTAAGGAATCTGGGACTTTAAAAAGTTATAAGTCAAAGGACTTGGCAATGACAGCAACAGCTACTATGTATCACGGCTAAGATTTGACCCCAACTCATGTTATTAACTTATACACAAAATATAAGTATTTTTGTAACTAATGATACTCAGTATTTTGAAGTTGGAGAAATATCAACAATGACAAATTAAAAGTCAAAATGATCTTTAAAAATCATTCTTCAGCACCAGGGATATAGCTCAGTAGCACAGTGCCCACCTGGCAAGGACAAAGTCCTGAGTTCAATTCCTGGTACAAAAAAAAAGAATCATTCTTCAGACAAGAACCTTTCAACATTAACTGGCACTGGCCAATGTGACCACTAATTCACTCATTCACTGCTCCATTTAACCATCATGCACTCGCCGGAGCTACAAATGAGCACCGCCCAATACAGCTTTGATGATGTCATCACGCACGGGGCAGCACAGCAACTGGGCACAAGTGTTGGGAACTTGAAATACGACTAGTGTCACTGAGGAGCTGAAGTTTACATTTTATTAAATTGGTTTCAATTTAAATGCTAACAGCTACAGTGGCCAATGGTAACTGTTCCAGGTAGGATAATTCTAAAGACACAATGGACAAAACAGACACGGTTCTTGCTATGGCTTGGCTAAGTGTCCCCCAAAAAACCTGCTCACCCGTCTGTGGTGCTCTGGGGAGATGGCACTTCTGAGGGTGGGACCTAGTAGAGAAAGGTCGGTCATCGGGCGCACCTTTGAGGCACATACTGATGGCCAGCCCTTCCTGTCCCTCTCTTTGCCTGCTGGCTGCCCTGAGCATATTCCACTGCCAGGGCTCCCACCCAGACACACTGGGCCAACCCAGGCCTAAGAGCAACACAGCCAACCAATCATGGACTCAAAACCTCTGAAACTATGGGCCAAAATAAACCTTTCCTCTTTATAGAGTATTTATCCCATGCTTCTTGTGACAGTGATGGAGGTGAGGAGCATAGTGTTTATCTCCAGGGAGCACAAAATCTAGGGTGAGAGCAATATGAAATATGTAAACTCATGGAGAAGATTCTAACTTGTTTTAATTGCTTAGAAGAGAAAAACAGAGACGATAGTAGTTAGAAGGACAGAAAGCCAAGCCACGCTAGCTACTATTTACATCGGAAATATATGAGACTAAGATTTATTACAAAAACACTATCTCAGGATTGCCCCATTTAAAAGCCACAGTGATTGGTGAACATTAAAATAGAGACTTTAGCTGGGCATGGTGGCACACGTGTGTAATCCCAGCACTCAGGAGGCTGAGGCAGGAGGACTACGAGTTTAAGGCCAACCTGGGCTAGACAGCAAGTTCAAGGCCAGCAAGAACTGTACAGTAAGACCCTGTCTCAAAGAAAGAAAGAAAAAAAAAAGGATTATATGTATTTGTAAAAAAGTGTTTTTAATGTTTCAAATTGGTGCCTAGAAAAAGCACCTTGTTGACAAAGAAACTTATTCAAAAATATTCTCCACAAGAATGTTGTTATTTATCCTATTTTAGGTTAATAGTTTGAATATAAACAACAAAATGTAGGCAAATAGAGGTGAAGAAGCATAAGAAAACAAATAGCAAAGCACATAAAACACTAACTTTATTTATTTATTTTTTTTTTTTTTTGCGGTACTGGGGATTGAACTTAGGACCTTGTGCTTGCCAGGCAAGCACTTATTCCACTGAGCTATATCCCCAGCCCTCAAAACACTAACTTTAAGTACATCAAGTTTAAAAGCCTGGATCTGATGAGTTGAAAAGCGAGAGAAAAACAGCAGAACTCCTGTTCCTCTCGGGCAGCATGGGAACTTTTCATAGTAGCATGTCTACTTTGGGGACAGTGTCAATTTATAAACCCGCAACACATTGCCAGGAATTACACTCCTGAACTTGAGTACCTGGAATTGAAACGGGTCAAAAACATTACACACTACGCTGAATTCATGCATTTTTTCAAAAAAGGTGTTTGAAGCAGTAGTGGAAGTCAGAATCATGAAAAACTCAGGTTCCTGGATCAGACTGTGTGGATTTTTGTTTGGGAATGGAACGTGGATTTGTTTGGGTAAGGAGGCTATTTGAGGTCAGAAGGAAGAGGCTATTTGAGGAGGGAATTACCAGTAGGGTTGTTAATGCCACATTTGCATTTCTTTCTTTCCATGCCCACTGTCCCTATTTCTAAGCAACTGGAGAAAAGGCTAATAAAGGGAAGAAGGGAAAACTTGGGGAGAGGTGAATCTGATTAAATTGTACAATGCGATACTCATAAGAAAAAGAGGTTTACCTTTTCTAAAGAATTCCTCTATCTTGATTCCAGTTCTTGGTTAAATAAACTAGGTACCATTTAGCTAACACAACTACTGACTTCATCCTAAACCAAATGATTTTATAAAATCAATGTACTATACCCAGAGATCTAAACTACCATGATTGCTGCCAACAGCAGTGACAAGAGGAGCAGGAAGGGGCAGAGGGGCTGCAGAAGCAGCTAACATTCAGCCAGTACTGCTTTACACCTAACTTTCATAATCGTCTTTTCATTGTCACAACAACATTGGTAGCACAAGAATGTTATTTATCCTATTTTAGGTTAATAGTTTGAATATAAACAACAAAATGTAGGCAAATAGAGGTGAAGAAGCATAAGAAAACAAATAGCAAAGCACATAAAACACTAACTTTAAGTACATCAAGTTTAAAAGCCTGGAAAAAGAACGGTTTATGCCCAATAAACCGTTACCATCGGTAACGGTTACCATCGGTAGCATATCATATCCCACTTCACATCACGGAATATCATGGTTAGAGGTGCTGCTTTTTTTTAACCAAGATGAGATAGTCACATAACATCTTAATAAGGAATCCTTCCTTTTGATACACCTTGTTACAAATCTATACATTTGCATAGGAAAAAACAAACCCTGATGATCCAGCTGAAAGATGCAAAATAAAAGAACCTGGATTCTGGAAGTTTATGAAGGAAAGACAAAGGATAACCAGGACTACTAGAAACAGAAGCAAGGTTGGGGCAAAGGCAGCACCAGAATGAAGACACAGAACTCTAAAATGGCATGGCACTGTTGTGCCTTCCATTCAGCGAAGTTCACGCTGTAGCAGAACACCTGTCTAAGGGAATGCATTCCAACTGTGTGACTAGGGCTGACGCTCATATTCACCTTTTAGGATGGCATGTTTACAGAGCACTGGAGCCATGACTATGAACATATATTTTACAAAGATTTTTAAACTGTTTCAATGCGGTTAAATGGTACAGTGCTAGTCCCCAAAGGGCCTTTAAAAATTTTTCTTGTATTTTGTTGACTACACGAAAATGCTTATTCCAAATCTTATAGAAAAAGCAGAGTAAAACAATGCTCTAGAAGCCAGAAAAATAGAAAATGTATGAACCAATGAACAATAGAAAATATTTAGTATCTCTAGTTTTAATAAAAAGCCACTCGGCAAATGGGCAACCACCTTCCCAACCACCCCTGCTGAGTCACTCTCTTCCACACAGAAAAAACTGGCATCTCTCTCTTATTTTATTTTAGAGAAAAGAAAAACAATAAAAACAATGGTGTGAAATTTCAAAACAAGATTGTAGGAGTGTAGTAATGGTTAGTACATTGCATATTGTTATCCTCAACGTAGTTGCTCATATTATAAGATAGATGTGTGAAAATTAATCAAACAATTCGGCATAAACCATTCTTTTCAAGCAACTAATAGCAGTTAGTAGTATCACTGTCTTAACCATCTTCTGTGTGTGTGCATATTATATATAATATATATATATATTATTCCTTTTCCCTTTTTTTTTCTCCTTTCCCGCATTCCAGTTTCTCTTTCCTTTTGAGCAGTTTCTTCCCATTTCACAATATCTACTGTATATTTTGGGCCTTACTTACTCTTTCAGCTTCAAACACTAGGGAGACAATATGATGTTTATGCATATGATACTGATTTATTTCACTTATGAGTATGGACTCAAGTCATATCCATTTCCCTATAAATGTCTCAAGTTTATCCTTCTTTATAGCTGAGTAGTATTCCATTGTATACAAATATCACTTTTTTTATCTATTCCTTGGTTGATGGGCATCTCTCTTACCATCAGCCACCTTTCTTATTTCACCCACATAGAGTGGAAAAATAAATTCTCATCTAAGTGTCTTCTTGCCTCCAACTCTGCCCTGTCTTAGGACTGATGGGCATCAGTCCTAAGGACCTAAACATTCTCTCTGGAGGAAATACTGCTGGACTTGCCAGGGCAAACATCTCAGATGTGTTTCATTTATGCTTCTGAGGAGATTAGAAAGGATAATGAAGTCAGTGCTATTCCTGGTTTTCTAGCTCTGTGTTCCTGTATATGCCACTGAAAGCCATGCGTCTCCAATATTATTAAACTGGAAAATACCTGTTAATAGGGGTTTTGCCCCTTTAAAATCCAGTATATCGGCTTAGTGACACCAGTGACCTGCACTTTGCATATAAATTTACCTATTGGCTCCAACCTCTGCCAGATATTACTGCACTCAGTGACAAGGAAAAGCAAGAGACCACATGGCGGTACAGCAGGGATCCAGGATGACCAGTTGTTCACGGGGAACAAAAAGCCATGAGGCAGCCAGACCCTCAGCATTTAGAGACTGAGGAAAATGGTGAGGGAATTAAAGGATGACTCAGAGGGTGATGTGACCTCAAACTAATGGGAATCTTGCCCTGGAGCATCTTTAGTCCCAGTCTTCGTCTTAGTCTTAGTCTTAGTGGTCTTAGTTTCAGTCTTACTCCGGTAGGTGGGAGAGGATGGTCCACCCCAATGAGATAATGGGAAATCTCAAATGGATGACACAAATAATCCCAAGCCTCTGCTCATCCCTTAGGGAAGTATGTAAAAGTAGCCATTGTGAATTTGTGGCCCACACCATTTACCTCTACATACAGTCTACCAGTTAGAACAGAGAAGCAGAGAGGAGAGAAATAATGAGCAGACAGTTATTTTACCTGTGTGTGTGTGTGTGTGTGTGTGTGTGTGTGTGTGTGTAGGGTTTCCACAAGTGGCTAAAACAATGTAGCTGCTCAGCAGCCCGGGAACTAGCCAGTAACAGTACACAGTGGCACACTCAAACTACACTCCCTGCTCTCCTACCAACTGAGGTCACTCCATTCCAGGGTGACAAAACGGAAATTTTTCTAGAAAACTCCAAAAGATAGGTGACTCATTGTGTATAAGAATGGAGCTTAATCTCAACTGCAACTGCTGAAACCTCAGGGAAGGCAGGGTCAGCCAAGAGCCACATGGCTGTTTCCCCACCATGAAAGAAATAAGATGAAACAAAGTAGCATATTCTTGTAAGGACTGCAGAGGCCACACAGAAAAACCAGTAATTCCAAATAATCACAGCCAAAGGGCTTTTGGTTAAAAAAAAAAAAAAGAAGAAGAAGACAAAAGGACAAACTATCAGTCTCCAAATATAAACGAGCAAAGATATAACACACCAACAGCCACATGCAGTCCCCAGACCCAGCTGCCTGAGGCCCTTGCAAACCATGCCCAGGCTCAGGGCACAGTAATTGACTCTGAAGCAACAAAGATAATCCTACTGCTGCTCCCAGAGGAGGAAGGCGCAAGCTGGCCATATGGCGGATCCCCAGCTTCCAAAGCCCACTTCCCTATTTCTGAGAAAAAGGGATATTCCTGCTGAGAAGGAAAAATACAGTTTGGTTTTTTTTTAATCCAAAAGAAGTGGAGTCAATAAACACTTACAGAGTGTATTCTAACGCTTTCCTTGTGGTATAGAGTTCTTGTGCAACAAAGAAAGCACACAGTCTGAAGATGTGAAGCCTTGAATGGAAATCCTGACTCTGCCGTCCAGCTGCAACCTTGGACAAGCTACTACCATCTCTGGGCCTTGGTTTACTCATTTGTAAAATGAGGACAAAATGAGAAGTACATGCAAAAGGATGCCCAGAGCACTGAGATACATTTCTATACCTACCTATCTACTTACTTATCAACTCCTTCGTTTTCCCGATGAATTACAGATTACAAAGAAACAATTTCTTTAGAAATTAGTTCTAAGGTGAAATTCACTGAAATAAAAGCCACTTGCAGTCAACCTCAAGAAGCAAGAGAAACACGTGACTGAGTAAATAATGTTACCAATTACATTTTAAGTCCTTCCTGATCAACTCCACATTAACGGCACCCAGTTATGTGGTGTTTATTTAATAGGCCATTTCTAAATATTGCCATGAAGAGCCACTCTATGCTTTTTTCCTGCATATACAACTCTGGGGTGTGGCTAACTGGTATGGTTTTTGTTCAATAACCTCTCTACTGTCACTGTACTATAGACAGTGTCATATACATGTGCTAAGAGTTATGGAATTCTAGGGACCAAAATGAGTATTACCAATATAAACTTGTTCACAATTTACATTGACAATGACCTGACCCCACTCCTCTCTGAAAGAAAAAAAAATGGTTTGTGTCTAGATGTCACCCCAAGGCCTCATGCAGTCATAAGGGGCAGGCTTCTTAGGGGTGGTTGAATACAGAGTTTACGATTGATTCATGATACAACGCTGCAAGTAAAGACAAGAGTACCACCACTGCCCTAGGACAGGTGGCCCGCATACAATATAAGGGCCAGAAAGAGTCTTGTCTTTGTTATTGCTTTTGCTGCCTTCTGCTGCCATGAACTGATGCCCCTCTTCCAACTGCCGCCCAGCCTTTGAGCCAGCCAGTTATGCACCGAATCTTCTACAAACTGTGAGCTAAATGAACTTTTCCCCTTTAACTTTGGCTGTTGGGTATTTTGTCTCAGCAATGAGAAGTAACTAAAACAACGTGCAACAGAAACCGATTTAGAGGTACAGAATTAAAATGAAAACAGAATATTTAAGAAGAGCTTATGGACAGACTTACTACAGTCACAATTAGATAAGACCGTACTAAGCGGCAATACCAGTAAGGCATTTCTCTTAGTGTGATCATGTCTCCAACAGGATCTTACCATCTGATCTGAAAAGCAGAACTGTGCTAAACGTAGGCCTATTTACAATGAGGAGGCTCAGAACTGACTCAGAGGAAAAAGTACTATCCTCTGACTCACCAAGACCACTTCCTGAAACACCCAGTGTTTTTCTTGGAAGGAAGTCCATACAAGTACCATTTCTTTCTGACACTGTTTAGACAAAATTGAACTTTAACACAAAATGGACAAAAGACATACATTTTCCATAACTAGTCAAGTTACAAAGTAGAAAGCTTTCTATAAACACATATTATCCGGTCATGAATGGGAATACTTTAAGAAGTCAAACACTGATAATCTAAAGTATAAGCATAAGCCACTGACTACCGGCACATACTTCTGTTTATACTAGAATTGCTTAATGATAAACAGCTTTATAATTTTAACCCATGAGATTAATTAATGTCTTTGGCCTCAAAAGAGTCACTTTACTTCCAAAGTAATTCTCTTCTCCAAATCAATTGTATAGTCAATGTTTAATAATAATTTACAAAAACAATCCTTATCAACTCCATACATACACACATGCCAAATATCATTGCAACTCTTTGAGTGAATCAGTTCGATTGATAATCACAACTCCTCTTAGAAGCAGATACTCCACTATTTCTATTTTACAGATAGGGAAACTGAGGCAGAGAAAAAGCGCTTTCCCACCATAACACACCAAGACAAGATCTCAAACTATTTCTGTGGTTTGTCAATCCATATGGTCTCTCCTTTAGAATGCCTATGAATACATAAAAACACACAAATTACATATGCAGAGAAATTAATTAACATTTCACATTTACATAATCCATGCCTAGATTCGGGTTTGTCCTATTGACACTAGTGTATAAATTCAAATGTCATTGTTACAGCAATAGAACTTGGGTACAAATAATAGTTAAATTTTCCAACAGCTTTTCAAAGATAAGCTTTGAAACATTCTCCTGTACCACTACATTTATGTCAGCCTTGCTTGTTTTTGAGTTCTAAAACACTGGAAATATCTCTCAGACCTATTAAAAAAAAAACCTCCAAAATGATACTGCCCTCAACATAGCCCTTGGGAGAGAAAGATACACATAACATTTCCCTCTTCAAAATAACAGGCAATTAAACTGAATCTCATTGTTTGTTTCCTCTTGAGTAATCTAGCCTGGAAAGAGTTCAAATATCTGACTGCTGCAGTATTTTGCTCTCCATAGGAAAACCATCTTTTATATATCAAATCAGTTAATAATTACGAATTCATGTATATAACTGGCTCATAGGAACTGACTTAATATTAAGTGACTACCTATTTCTAGTTCTAAACACATGTAAAAGAAATTCCCAGGCAGCCAGGGAGGCAGACTAAGCACTCAAATAATAGAAATCTCTCACTTGAAGATGGGTCAGGAGTGGTGTAACAGATGCGGAGTTATCCCAAGGGGAAAGCCTCTGCGCAGCAGCTCAAGAAATAGTCCATCCTCATGGGAGGTGGTAAATGTCCGGATGTGTTCTTGGAAGCCTGAATGGCCTCCCTGATTTTAGGGCCAAGACAGTCATCCTGTTTCCTTAAAATACAGCATCTACTCAAGTGGTACAGTGAATGAAGACCAATGCCTAAAAATTAATTCATTGCTTTGAGTTAAACATTTTGTCCCTGGGAGTCACTTTTAAGCTATAAACATTCTCAGAGTAATAAGCCACTATTTCACCAACATTGAAGTATGAATTATTACATGCTTTCTCCTAGAACAGGACTCTAGCATGATACGGGAATGCGGGCAAAGCCACTGCGCCCAGAAATGTAAGAAATCCGCATAAAATTGGAGCAGCAGCAAGCTACCGAAGGAAAAGAAATCACCTACATCCCACATAATAATTGCTAAAATCATGACAGAAACTTCAGGTTGTACATGGAATGATTCTTTATTAGAAGTAAGCATCCAGGGGCTGGGGATATAGCTCAGTGGAATAAGCGCCTGCCTAGCAAGCGCAGGGTCCTGAGTTCGATCCCCAGTACCGCCCCCAAAAAAAAAAAAAAAAATTAAGAAGTAAGCATCCTGCACACTGAGCACAACCACATAAGAAATCCACTCATTATTTTTGAGAACTGTATCACCTACAAGATGCTGTTGCGCTTTGCATGTGAACCCACGGCTCCTCTCTTCCGGGAACACTCCACTGAGTAAAACAGACAAGTAAACATACAACTGTAACACACTTTAGTAAATGCTATCACTGTAGTACAAACAATGTATCAAAAAGCATCAGCCCAGGGCAGCTGTCTGTAGGTTTCACTGAGGAAAAAGCAACAGAACCAGATGTTGAAAGACAGCAGAACGGGCCAACTGGTTTGTGCACAGGCAGTTGGAAGACAATTGAGATATTAAAAAAAACATGGTAGACAGAAGGGTATGAGTTTCAGGGGACACTGAGATATTCTGTCCAGTGGGGCTGCAAGAGAAGGCTATAAAAAGATGACACTGGAGAAAAGCTTGATGCCACATTGTGAGGGGCCTTACGGTCAGCTAAAGGACCTCTCTTTAGATACGACAAGCCAACAGAGGAAGAACGCCCGTGTTAATAATGTTTAAGGAAATAACTATGGAGGTACTTGGGAGTTTGGCTTCGTTCTGTTTAGCTTTTGATGCTGGTGACTGATCCAGAGTCCCATGCATGCTAAGCACTTAACTCTAACACTGAGCTACACTGCCAGCACCGCCCATGGGGTATTACGGAAGACAGAGACCATCAGGAATCACAGATTACTAATTCTGAGATAATTTTATCTATTTTTTTCATCCTTATGAAAATTTTTCCAATTACATCCTACTGTATTAAAAAAAAAAAACTAGGACTCACCTATTTCATTTCTACAACTTTTCCAAACTCTATAGTTCTCCAAAGAGAACCTAGTATTTTAAATAATGTAAAATAAGCCTACCAGTAAGCTGTAAGGGTACATTCCATGTTTCCTAGAGTTTATTAGCAATCTACTAATGCTATTATATTCCTCCTCCTTTAGAAAAGTTCTTCATTTTAAAATTCCAAAGAATAAGAGAATAGGAAGTTCTTGTTACTGACCTTTTTTTTTCTTGTTTCTCATTTAAAAACAGCCTTGTAGTGGTGTGACCATTGTGGAAAACAGTATGGGGGTTCCTCAAACAATCAAACATAGAAATACCACAGTGTATGAGCCAGCAGTTCCACCTGTGGGTGCTCTCTGCACTGAAAGGACAAAGATTCATACACCTGTGTTCATAACCGCCTTATTCACAATAGCTAAAGGGTGGAAGAAACCCAAGTATTTCCCCATCTATGAATACATGCGTAAGGAAAACGTGCCCCAGCCATGCAGTGGGAAAATCATTTAGCCACTAAAAGGAAAGGATTTCCTCCAACTGTACTAAGTGAAATGAGGTGGTCACGAAAGGACAAATGAGATGCCTAAAATAGCCAAATTCAAGGGACAGAAAGTGCAGCGGTGGCTGCGGGGAGCGAAGGGTGTAGGACATGGAGTTACTGTTTAATGAGGACACACTTTTGGTTTGAGAAGATGAAAGAGTTCCAGAGAGGATGGCTGTATAATAATATCCCTCATCCCAATGAACTGTACATTTGAAGGTAGATTAAATGCTAAATTTGATACACACAGTACTTTACCACCACAGCTTCCAAAAAACCTAAGAAAATGTGAACTCCTCCTGTATGCCTACGAGTCTATCAGAGACAGCCTGCTTTTTAAGGCTAGATCTTATTACAGCCTCCTCTGAAAAGAGGACTACTAGAGGCAGAAAAACGTCCATTATAAGTACATTTACATATTAAAACTGTCTTTACAGTTTTCTGGGGTAAATATACACACACACACACACACGAATGAATATATACACTTTAAAATTTAAACTAAGTTAAATTTTCAATATATTCCACTTTAATGAATCCACTTTAATGAAGATCTCTCTTTCTCTCTGTCTCTGTCTCTGTCTGTCTCTCTCTCTCTCTCTCTCACACACACACACACACACACACACACACACACACACACACACAATCCCTAAATTACAAAATCTAGTTGGATGTGGCAGCACGTACCAATAATCCCAGCACTCAGGGAGAATGAAGCAGAAGGACCATTAGTTCAAGTTACATCTACTAAAAGAGCTCAAGGCCAGCCTGGATTATACTACAAGAATATCTCAAGAAGAATACAAATTTTTTATAAAATGTGGAAATCACACTGTACTGTACGGGGGGAGGAGAGGAGAGGAGAGACGGGCAATATTGCTCCACTTTGTTGTTTTGTTTTATTTCACTGGTGACACTGGGGGTTGAACATAGGGCCTTTGTCTTGAGCTAACTTCCAACTCTATTTTTAAGACAGAATCTCACTAAACTGCTAAATTGGCCAAGTTGGGCTTGAACTTGCAGTCCTCCTGCCTCCGCCTTCCAGAGTGCTGTGACTATAGGGTGCACCACCACGACACTCAGCCAGTTTTTATCAGCTTGTACAGGTCCTGATCCAGCTCTAATGTTATGTGGCTGTGCCTTTTGCACATGTTATTTTTCACTGGTCCTTAATTTTCCTTTTAGTGAAATGGCAGTATTCCACCACCACACACAAATCTCACAGTAGGAACGGGTAGTAACAAAAGCAATGTATATGTAAAATTACACACAATGATTTAGAATGGATATACCATTATCACAGGGAAGAGGACTGATTGGGTGGGAGAACAACAGAGATGAGGGTGGAGAAAACTGATTAATCAAACGAGCCATCATCTGTATAACTGAGTAACAAATGTGAAGGTGACGTTATGTAAGACAGCATCTAGAGCTAATTCCCTACTACATTCTCTATAATTTTGTATTTCCTCTATTGTTTTTGTGTTAACAGATGCAAAGATAACTTTATGTAATACAGAATCCAGTGCTAATTCCCTACTATCTTCTCTATAATTTGGTATTTTCTTTAATGTTTATGTGTTAATTAATGTGAAGATAACATTATGTAATACAACATCCAGTGCTAATTCCCTACTATATTCTACATAATTTTGTATTTCCTGTATTGTTTATGTATTATTCTGGTTTATATGTCTCCATTCTTTTGTCTTTAAAATAAAAAAAAAAAAATAGAATGGATATACCGTTTTACAAATGGATCTTCTGGGGGCTGGGGATATAGCTCAGTGGAATAAGCACCTGCCTAGCAAGCACAGGCTCCTGAGTTCGATCCCCAGTACCGCAAAAAAAAAAAAAAAAAAAAAATGGATCTTCTGACTTATAAAATGTCTCAAAGATTTTTTAAAAGTCTCTACTTTTCCCTTTTTAATTAAGCTTTTAAACAATGTAATAAAAATACAATATGTATTAGGAAAATGTCCAGTGAACAAGATACAATACACTAGTACTCCAAAGGTAGCTTTAGAAAAATCTATCTATTGCAAATGTTTAAAATGATGAGAACATCTAGATTTTGTTTTAATAACTAATGAGCCCATTAATTTCCACAGAAAATATCAATAGGAAATTACAAAATGATTTTAACAGAAGTATATAAGACTCATCTAAAAGGCCTAAGAAATATTTCCTTTAAAAACTACTAGCCTGATGTTTTGTAGCAAATCACCTGTGCACGACAGTATTTATAATACTTTTATACTGGAAAAGAGCTGCTGATGTTAAGGGTCTCTAACTCAGCCATTGTTTTCAATTTGTTTTTATTAATATATACAAGCTTGAGCCAAACCTAGGCAATTTAGTGTCTGGTGATACCCTGTCTCAAAAAAAACAACAATCACCAAGGGCCAGAAATGTAGCTCTGTGCAAAGGTCCTGCGTTTAATTCCCAGCACTGTAAAAATAAAAACAAGAAAACTTTTATTTTTTTTTTTTTTTTTCCCCGGGACCGGGGATCGAACTTAGGGCCCTAGTGCTCAGCGGCAAGCACTTAGCCCACTGAGCTGTACCTCCAGCCCAAAACAAGAAAACTTAAAAGAAGAGTAACCAAATACGTTTTCTTTCCTCTGTCTCAAATTCCCACTCACCTTCTCATTTTGGGTTACACTCTCTTTTTCTTTAATTCTGCAAACCACTATTTCACCTCTTGTGGTGAATTAACTAATGAACAGCTTCTATCACCCAGATGAACTGACTCGGTGTGGTTCTGGGTGTGGACGGCCCACCTGAGGATTGCTGCAAATAACATGAGAACTGGGGGGAAAATGCAGGTGCTGTTGATCCTTCTGGAGAAGCATGTCATGCTGGCTTTCCTGACATGAATTTAGCTATGATTGTCGGAGGCACTCAGGACCCCACTGTCGCTGAGGATGGCTGCAGTTCTTTTTGGAGGAGTTCTGGTCCTTCCCTTGAGCATCACCTCCTGGCTCCAGTGCAGACCCTCAGCCTGCTGGCACAGCTCCTTCATCCCACTGGAGCAGACTTTCTAGCTCCCACCACTGACCTCTGGGCCTTCCCAATGCAGATCCTTGATACAGATTTCTACAAGACGTTGTTGTAAGCTCTCAGCTGGATTTATGCAGGACATGGCTGTGGGCTCTAGGTCTTCAGCTGGATTCTTTGGGTCTCTAGTGTATGGACAGATCTTCTGCACTCTTTTGCATTTGACTTTTTGGATGAATATTATAAAACACTCCTATAAGTTAGGTGTCCTATGTTAAATCTTTTCCCTTGTAAACCCCGACTACATCATCTCCGTTTAATGGCAAATACCATAACGCAGTGCTTCCTGTAGCTACTGCAATTGTGCTTCTCTGAGCTGGGAAGTATGCAACCCTCTCTCTCTTCTTCTTCTCCTTGATAAATTCCTCAGTGAACCTACAATGAAATTACCTCCATTCAAAAGCTTAAATGTGATTTTGAAAAAATAAACTCGACTACTAGGAAGCACTCGCACACTTAACTTCTTTATTAACTCTCTCAGCCTGGTGATCATGTGTTATATTTTGTTGCTAGGATTATCCAGAGCCCAAGGATCACAGGTTCTAGTACAGAACACTCTCTGGCAGCTGGCTGCTTTAGAAAAGTATCTACACACACCCTGCCTTAGATTGGTAGTCATGTGAGCTCACTTTTCCTTCTCAGGAAAAGATCCAACTGAAGCACTCTACCTCCGCTTTCCCTTCCTCCGCTGGGAGACTCCCTCCAGGACAAGCTCCATTCAGACACTTGCACAGCAATCAAGGTTTGGGAAAGCAGGGCTTCACATGGCCTGAGGTAACCTCCCAGGATTGCCAACCATTTCAGTGGCTTTAAAGTAAGCTTGTAACAGAAAGAAGGGTGGGGGTCTTCACTAAGCAATCCCTGTATTCACAATCACGTCATGAAAATCTCAGCAAAATGTCTGTGTATTTGTCATCCATTTAATAAATCTGCCTGAAGACTTACTAGTTACCAGTAGTGCTGTATTTACAAATCTGGATATACAGTAATGAGCCAAACAGGTGTAATTCTTGTCATATTTTTGGGAGACGCAATGGTCTTGTTTCATATTTCTTTGAATATCCAAGCCCATAACCTCCTCAAAGCCAATCACACCCTGTCCTCCTTTCCAAGTCATTCCCTGACTGACCACTCTAGGATTCTCTCAGTACATGCTTTCATAGTAACTGAGAATTTTCTTCCTAAAACTTTAGAGTTAAACATATGAGCCAATATGGTTCATGTCTGCCTCTGAAAAGTAAACTGCTACTTTGTGTACTTTATACTGAAGCAGAATATACATCAAGTGAAACATGTTTCACTTTAAAGACTTTTTAAGCCGTATTTTTAGCTGCTTTTTTAAAAAATTTAATATGAGACTTGAATTTCCTGTCCTTTGTATATTGTAACATTTCTACAATATATCTAAGGATATTCCTTAGTATGCAAATTTTATGGAATTATACAATTCTTCAACCTGTCTTATATTGTGAATCTACCTCTTGTTTATGTTTTATATTTGAGGCACTATAGTACAAATGTTCATGTTGGACATTTACTTATTTTCAAGTCAGAATTGTGAAGTCTACACCCACTATTACATACAAATTTTCTTTATTGCTGCCTTATTTGGACAAGCCAGAGAAACACACATGGAATCTATTAATTGTCTCCATCAATATTTATTTTAGGTTTTGTTTGTAAAGATCTACTGATTTTTTTTTTTTGTTTCCTTCTTGGCTCACAGAAAAAGAAAAAAAAACAGGCCACTAGCTGCAGCCTGCTGTGACCCTGTTTTAAGTTGATAAATACACACCAATCCTGTCTTCACTTTCTAATACTTCACCTTAACATATATCCAGTAGAATGCTAGCAAACTTTAGCTTAACAAATACTAATTTAACACATGTGCAAATACACAATGTAAGGCCTTACGAGGTAATTCACTACGTAGCCTAGGTAGGGTGCTCACCATGAATGGACCTTGCAGGCCTAGGAGCTGCTCTCGTGGGTCAGGGTGTGAGTCTGAAGGACTGTGAAGGATGGGGTACAACTGCACGGGACCACACACCTTACAAACACTGTACACGGAGGCTGTGCGATAGTCTAAAGATTTTTCTTTCTTCAAAAATAAATCAACCTTAGCTTACTATAACTTTAACTTTATATCCTTTTTCATTTTTTAACTTGTTCATAATATTTAGCTTAAAACATAAAGTGGTACAAAAATATTTCCTTTATATCATTTCACAAACTTTTTATTTTTAATTTTTTTCCTTTTGATGTTTTGAAACTTTGTTAGAAAGTAGGATATAAGCACACACGTGCGCTGTAGCCTTGCCTAGGATCAGGATCGTCACCATAACCACCACCGTATCCACCAGGAGCAGGACATGGGGAGCTGTCGCCGCCTATGGCAGCAATGACACTTTCTGCAGTTCTTTGCCAGGGACCCGCCCAAGGCTGTTTCACAGTTCACTTTTTGTTTTCTTTTTCTTGGCACTGGGGATTGAACCCAGGGCCCTTGGACTGAGCGACATACCCAGCCCTCTTTATCTTTTATTTTGAGAAAAGATCTCACTAAGATGCCCAGGCCAGGCTCAAACTTTCAGTCCTCCTGCCTCAGCCTCCCAGTCTGCTGGGGTCACCTCTTTTTATACGTACACACAGGAGTATACTCTAAAATGATAATAAATGGTATAGTATACTAAATACGTAAACCAGCTAACATGGTCACTTCCTATGGACTGTATGGAGTCTACGTAATTGTGCTGTAGTGCTACACATCTAGAACCACATCACCACAAACACAAACAGGTAACACCATGCTGTGACGTCACTAGATAAGAGGAACTTGTCGGTGCCATTAAAGTCTTACTGGGCCTGGCTGCATATGCAGTATATGGCTATACAAATAAAGGAACTTCCAGAGGCTTCCTCCAGGATCCCCCTGTTCTTCCCTCTGATTGTTCTCAATGTATTTACCAGCTTTACAGCATCACCAGTTTATGCTTGGGACCTCAGAGGTCTCTCGCCATAACCTTGTATTGCTCGTGTAAGCCCCAGCGAGAACTCCAAATTAGACATCAGAATCCATTTCGGTTATCACTCTGCTGCTGATGACCTGTGCTTTCCTAGCTTGAGTACCTGTGTTTCTTTCTAACAGCCTGTGATGCCAGCAATGGTAATTAAGTGTAGAGGAAGTAACACCTGTGGAAGTCACTGATTTACACCCTACAAATACTATAAGAGACCATGAAGATCTAAGGCGCAGAAATCAAATCTGATTCAAGAACTGGCACTGCCATTGGGAGTCACTGACTTTGGGGAAGTTAACCACTCTCAGCCCCATTTCCTCACCTATAAAACAGACTGAATGATACCTACGTGGTAGAGCTGTGTGAGGATCACATGGCATAGTCCACGCTGAGCACTTGTCACGGTTAGTCAAGGCTTGAAAATGTTGAACACAACCACTCTTACTTCAGGATAAGATGTATTTGCATTGCAGGGGCCACAGGTCCTCTATGCTTACTTTTCAGTCTTTGTTCACTTTTAAGACAATCTATTCCTACCAAGAGGCTTATACTTTAAAAAAAAAAAAAAATACACTGTTTAGAGAAATTCTTTAGCTTATTTCTCTACTGTCCTTCCTTACAGGGACTGTTTAGTGTCTTTTGCCATGGAGAGAGGGAGGGTAATCAGCTGACCTGCTGTATGTACAGCATGTTCTACTGAATGGGACACAGGCATTTCTAAAAAGCATGATGCTGTGCAAAGTCACTTAATTAAAACCAAAGTGACTTTAGGTAAGAGGCATGACATAGGTACAGAACTTCTTCAGCATCTCATTTAAAAGGAACAGATAAGAACCTAATGAAGACTGTAGCACATTGGAGATGTTAAATGGCTAGAAAGTTTAAAGACAACAATACTACCCTAACTTCCCCTGCAAAAAGACCTGGTTTGTGTGCGGAGCCAGGTGTGAAGAGACTGCAACTTCTGAGGGACTGGGAAGTGGAGGGGGAGGAGCTGCCTGAAATCAGATAGGAAATTGAAGTGTGAAATGTGGAGGGTGTGGCTCACCCTAGGCAGGGGCGCAAGGCCGCTGGGTGACTACGGTATATACGTGTGCATTCTGAATACCTATGCGGCTGTGACTCAGCGAGGTAAAATACTGTGAGCACCTACCATTTCTCAGATGAAATCACATATGAGCAAAGGGAAATTCACACTATGCTCAGATTGTGCCCTGAAGTCAATCGGGTAAGGACAAACTCCCATCTTCACAATGAGTATTACAGCAAAATTATTTGTTCCCAAGCTATGAACTCATGAAAAATATTCTGAGTCACAACTATAGTTAGTACCTATAAAGCCTAAGTTAGTCATCAGTTTCCTACACACCTGAAGCCTTTACCTAGAAGGAGTAATCTTTTCCTCTCCGTACTGACCCATCATGCAACCTTCTCTAAAACACTTCTAATTTTTTTATCACCTACCTTTCCTTTTGCTCTTTTTTTATACCGTTAATGTCTCATATGAGGGAAATCATGTAATATTTAACCTGTGTGTGACTTATGTCACCTAATACAGGCTCAGGGTACGTTCATTTTGCTACAAATGACTCAAATTTATCCTTCTGGATGTCTAAATAGTACCTCACTGTGTACACCCACCATACTTTGTCCATTCATCTATTGTTGGGCAGCGACGTCACTTCCAAGATTTAGCTATTATGTGTTATGCTGCTATAAATATAGGTATGCATGCGCCACTGTAACATGATGTGAACTCTTTTGGGGAAATGCTCAGAAGATGTAGAGCTGGGTCAAATGGAATTTCTACTTTAATTATTACCTAGAGCATTTCTTAACTACAACTTTGTTTCTTCAAATTCCCCTGCTGGGGTCATCTAATTCAGAAAACCACACCTCTTTTCTTTATACCTGTCCTCAAATGCTCAGAGAAGCAAAATGTCTGCTAATCAGTAACTACCACGCAATCACATCATTCCATTTATTAAGTCAGCAAATATTTATGTGTGTAGTTAGTTGGTTGGGTTTTTGAGACAGAGTCTTGCTATGTAGCTCAGGCTGGCCTCAAACTCACAGTAATCCTCCTGCCTCAGCCTCTCAAGTGCTAGGATTTCAGGCTCACACCACCATGCTCAGCCATAATTCACAAAATATTTATATGAAGCATCTACTAGGCAACATAGGAGAAACAAGATAAAACCACCTCCATCTGATCGTGTTAAGAGAAGGTGATTTAAGTAACTTAGTCAACCATTTAAACTCAGCCAACATCTTAGGAGTAAAATATTATAACATGCATAAAAATAAATATAACGCAAGGTAGAACCCAAAATACCAAAAGAAAATGCAAAAAGTACAAGCCATTATGTTTAATGCTGGAGAAAAGTATGAGGAGAAATTTAACAGTGGTGCACAGCAGACCTTATGAATAAAGTAAACTTTGGTTATGAAGGAGAGACTATTTTAGGGCACCAGGAATGGAACTTAGGACCTTGTACTTGTCAGGCAGGTGCTTGTACCACTGAGCTATGTACCCAGCCCAAGACTTTCTAATTATAGTCTAAGCAAAGAAAAAGAGGAAGGAAATGGAAACCATAATGGATAAAGAACAAGTTGAGGCCATAAAGACACATGATTACAAACGATGAATGGCACACCACAGTGGATTTCATGACAGCTAACAGGGATCCACGAGCAACTTCTAGCCAGAAAAATGTGGCATGAGGTAAGACTGCACAGAAGAGAGCTGGCTTTCAGGAATCCACTTTGAGTAAGTGAAGAGAACTTGTTCAACGTCTTTGGCCTGCTAGGCCAGAGCAGCAGGACAGCTTTCCTTGACCACAGCCTCAGGCTTTGAGTCCGAGACTGACACTCGTGGCTCTGCATGAATAGTAACTATGGCACTCGGTCAGGGAAATTATATGAAACAGTGAACTGAAAAAAAAATTACTTGCACAATGGAAGGAAGTATTTAAAAAAAACAAAACAATGAAAGAAGGTAAATAATACAGCAGAGCATTGTGACCAGAGATTTCAACCTAGCAAGTGAGATCATATACAGAGCAATGTTAAACACTATTATTCTGAATTACATCTAAATACGTTATGCAATGTATTTCTGGTAATCAAGAATACATAGGCAAATATTCTTAAAACCAAACCCCTGTTGAATAAACTCTGATATGTGATCTAAGATACACTTAAGAAAATACATTCCACTCTGTTGAGGTCTCACATTACCAAGTACAAAGGATCAATGATGCACCAATCATTTTAAGGGTCTAGAAAATATATGGACAATTAAAACTAACCCAAGTTTTTTCTATCAAATTTTCAAATCTAGTTAATATAACCTGTAGCTAAGCTTCTGTATACAAAAGACACAAATATATCCAAAATAAGATATTTGTGTGTTTGGTTTTTGAGACAAGGTCACCTAGCTGAAAGTTTAATTTTTTAAGTACTTGCATGTCAAACCAAACAACTGAAAACAATACGTAAACCTAAACTCTAAAATAAAAAGAAATTTTAAAATAATTTTGCATGCTTATATCTGTTAATGTGAACAATTAATTTGAAGACAACAATATACAATATAACAACCATGGGTGAATTCCTAACACCTTGTTTAGTGAAGCTCTGTATCATTTTTAATTTTTAAATTATTTTTTATTCTCTTTAATGGTTTGATCAATCTTGCCTTCCAGTAATCTGAACAACTTCAATGAAGATAACAACATGTAATATAACCACTGTTGATTCCTATCATTTTGTTCTGAAACTCTGTATCATTTTTATTGTTTTTGTGTTGTTTTGTTTTTGTCTATGTTGTTGTTATTTTGCTATTTTTATTCTCTTTAAGGTTAAAAAAAGTTGTTTAATTAAAAATATCCTATAGGGTGAGCAAAAGACTATTGGATTATCTATGTCACTACATCCCCTGCCTGATGTTTTTATGCAGCTCAACTAATAATAATTTAAAAGTCTACAATATAATGAGTTGAATTTGTTTTGAGACAGGGTCTTGCTGTGCAGTGCAGGCTGGCTTCGAGGTCACTGTGTAGCCCAGGCAGACCTCACACTCCGGTGATCCTGCTGCCTCAGTCTCCCAAGGGCTGGGATTACGGGTGTGTACACCATGCCCAGCAAGAGCTGACTGTTAGCACCTTAAAGCCCGCAGGCAGCTGCCTGCACTAAACTTATCCATTTTGATGAATTAGTGACAAATGATGTCACTGTAAAATAAACTGAAAAGCAGCTTCTCTATACAATTTACTTCAGAATTATTTATACAGAAATGAGACTAAACATCTTATCCTCTTTCTCGACATTTCTTCTTATATACAATTTACTTACAGTAAACGGAAGAAACTGTTCCCACATCTAGCTGCTGAAAAACTGAAACCTCTTCTAAACAATTCCAGGTACAGGATATACAAAGATATCCTCCTAAAAGTGAACACCTCTAGGTGAAAGGACAAAATATTTCACATTCCATTCTTAGAAACTCTGTGAAGTTTATAATCCACATGATGTTGACAACCGCCTTGGAGTCTGGGTGGTAAAGCTGACCGAAGCTTTACAGCCAGGGTAAGAATAAATCGGGCTGTAAACATTTTAAGGAAACTCACCTATTTATGCTACCAAAAGATGGATATGATGTCCCTGTGGATAAAGTTTACATGACTTGATAATGCTTCTCATGGTATACAAGTGTCTTTAGAAATAACACACAATACAAAAAAATCAACACCTCTAAGAATGTATTTCAAAAAAGGACCAATTAGCTATAGCCATGGTACTTAAAACTGCAGAACACACTACATTTTCCAGCACTAAAACAGAGCCTTCACCGGCTACTTACCTTTGTTCTCTACCTACTATATTCAGAGACAATGTTATCAGCTAAGGTTTATCTTTCTTAGCCTTACATGTAATTGCTAGTAACAGAACAATAATAAAAAGTTGCTTCTGAATAAGATGAGGTATAATAAATAAACCAGTAAAAGCCACAAAAGTAAAAGAAATATAGAGACCTCCATATATTAAGACTCATACTTGCTTGTCACAGAACTCAAATTTGATATTTAAAGCACCATAATTATAAACCTGGATTTCCTTTCAAACAGTTGGTCTTTAAAAGCTTCCATTAATTGACTAAACCTTTGCAAGTTCCATTAATATACATGGATTTAAAAAAAACTTTAAATACACACAGTCAACTACCTTTTAGGTCCCAAATAAAATGTTTACACAGATATTTGGCAGGGTTAAGTCTGTGGACTTAAAGCCAATAACAACCTAAGACGGCTAAACTTGGTTAATAAGCAAATTTTCATAGTACAACTAACACTGTGTAAATAACCCAAAGCAGTTAGCATTTACAAGATGATCACGGTATTTTATATAAGATTAACTACCAAGTAATTGTTAGAACACTCGACATTATGTCTCTGCGTTCCCTTCTGTTAAGAGGTAACAGACCTCTTCTTAGTAGATGCCATAGAGAGAGTATTCTTTTAACCACCAAGAGCCAAAGGAAGGAAATCCTTTAAATCCCATCTCTGTAAGCAAGAAGACAGGAGACAGGATGCTGTCAAGACTGGGGTACAGCCAAATTCACCAAGTTCAGATTCCATGTGGAATATCAAAAAAGAATTTTTTAGAAAGTGTCAAAGGACTTACTTGGACTAAAAGTGTTACAGTATGTTTCAAAATCTACAAACACCTTCTCTAATACTTATGCCTTTGACAGCTCTCCTTAGCAAAGAAAATATTCACAAAGACAAACTTACCTACCCACACAGTTCAGGCAAAACTGCTCTACGAGATCCTCAGGCAATAGTGAGAGGGAATTCTTCTGGGCTCGGGGAATGTGCCAAGTGACCTTTGGCACCTCCAAAGGAGGGGCGGGACTCTAAGCTTAGGTTTCGGTATTGTACTATACTGAACAGTTTCTCCTTTGCTTTCTTCAGGGCATTAACTAAGACTTCCTCTTCTTCTTAAGCAAGTAAACACAGCTACTACCAAGAACTTCCAACTCTTGCCTAAGGTGCTAAGATTAAGATGGTATGAATAACAATGGCTAGCACTGACTGAGAATTTACCGCGTGCTCTGGAATTAACAAAACAGATAGTTACTCTGATTACTTCCCTGTTATAAGAGACAGAATCTGAGGGACACAGTGTTAATACGTAACTTGAAGGAATCCTGGGTGAGTCGATACAGTCAAATGAGCCAATGATGAAGTCTTTGCACCACAAACACTTGGACATGAGGAACCTAAGTGTAACAATATTAAATACATAGCTTCAATCCCCTGGTGCAAACCAAAGCTAGATCCAATGGCCGACATGAGAAATAAAAGCAAGCACTGACAGCTATGGCCATGACAGATGCTCACTGGAATCTCTGTAACCCTGAAAGTCTACATTCAAATTGAAATCCTGGCCTCGCAGGTAGACGTAATCAGAAGAAAGTGCTTGCTCAATACAGGAGAAATGTGTTAGATTTCTGGGCCTTGTTTTCTGGAAGCAGGAAACAAGCTACACGACTGTACACAGCTCTCCAGTTGCCTCTGTAAGGACAGACGAAGAGGGATTAGGCACACTCATATATGGGCATGAAGTTGGTACTAAGGTTCTCCCATGAAACCACAGTGATCTTTTTCTTTTATTTTTGTTTTTTTTGAGACTGGGTTCACTAAGAAATGCAGGCTGGCCTTGAATTCACTTATGGAGCCCAAGCTGGCCTCAAACTCTTGGTGATCCTCCTGCTCCGCCTCCTGAGAGCTGGGATTGCAGGCATGCACCATCTAGCCCAGCTACAGGCTTCTTTAAAGTGCTGCGATCAGTTAAAAAGTGCTGGGGGTATACAACAAATTCACCCATTGTCTTAAGTTATATTTCAAGGGAGCTTGTCTCTAAGAATATGGGGGAAAAGACAGAGGAGTGCTATAATCAAAAATTAAAATCATAAACCTGTGACACAACTGCTTTAAAATTAGACTCTTATTTGTATGAGATTATCCAAGCTAAGAAATGAAGAATCTCCAAGCTAAGAAACTAGGTTAGTAATATCCCTGGCATTTGCAGAAGACACAAACAAAAAATCATTTTAAAGTAACACCACATAACTATGGCCAAATCTGTATGCAGAAAAACTGAACTAAAACCCAAACAAAAACAAACAAATCAACAAAACTGAAGATGAACTTATAATTTATGAAATATGTGAGAAGATAATGTACCCAATATTAAGCTTTAACAGATATAACAAACAGAAAATTTAGTGCTCACCTATTTCTATTACAAAAACTTAAAAATTAAAGTACTTTTAAATTATTAAAAATATGAAGGGGGGAGAGAATATGAACAAAATCCATCTATGAAAACTAGATAACTGGAAAACCAGGTAGGTTTTAGCAAAGCCAGTAAACTTAGCTCCATAAAGATAGATGCATTTCCCTACATACAGCACCCAGAGTTTCCATTAGTTTTCTGTAATTTAAAAAGAGAATAACGTTACTGTACATAGAACTTTTAAAACTGACTTAGAATCAGTAATCAGTATCACAATTCCATTTGCTGAGCTACCTGCTGCACTTCATCACCTCAAGCTCCTGACCACTCTTCTCTGCAGCTGTTCATTCCTGCAAGCCCTCACCTATCTCCCAGGCCATTCTGTACCACCCGCAGTCTTGTAGAAAAGCTGGTACCACCCAGATCCCCTCTCAGGACCAAGGGAGAGTCCCCAGCTGCCGGGGTGCTGCCAGCCGATGACCTCAGCACTCAGCTCTCTTGACAACGGCCTCCACGGAAGCATCTCATCACCCAACATCACACCATCTGCCCAGGGATGGTTTGTCAACCACCTGAAGACTCGCTGGAATGTCAGGACTCGCTCCCCTCTTTCCAACTGGGTACAGTGGTGAAGAGCCAGCCCAGATTGAGGGCCCCCCACCAAAGGAGATCTTACCTGAGACTTCACAGCAATCCCCCTTCCCCCAATCCTACTCTGTGCCCTGCTTCTCGCAGAGACTGACCCCAAGAGCACTTCCTAATAAACTTCTGTGCGCTAGTATGGATTTCACAGCCGGCTTCCTGGGAAACTGGAACTATGCCTGAGAGCGTGTGGAGAAAGTGGCAGGGTATAGCTACCCAACAGAGTGACGGGAGAAGACTAGAGTATTGAAACCAACAGGGAGAACAGCAGAAAGTACTCACGCAATCTCTTCAGTGAGGAGATAAATGTAGTATTAAAAGTATAGAAGGGAAAACCTTCAAAATCAATGGGATAACCAAAATAAACAACGGAATCACAGAACTCTACCCCCGCATTTCAAAGTATCATTTTACTTGAGATCTGAAAGAGATCCGAGAGTTGCCACCATTGCAACTCCTGTCATTTTTTAGATAATGTCTCATAGGCCCGTGGATTTGTTAAATACTACCCATACCAAAAAAAAAAAATTATTGCTGCCTCAAAAGAGACAGTTCTCTAATAATAAATTAACAGGCACAGTTAATACACTGCTCCTAAAGTGAGAAAATGCTGTTATACTTCTTGCTTCTGAATCTTTGATAAAGACACTGAAGAAGTTTTATGAAAGGCTAATCTGGCTCAGAATCCAGGGAAAATACTAGTAAGGACTTCATGTCTATGCACACAGAATGCCAAGGAATGCTACAGGGCAAATCTTAGCCAGGCTCATGGGTAGTCGTTGGTTCTCTGACTTTTACAAGGTAGGGCACTTGGTCAGAAGTCACCGTAGGAATCGTTATACATTTGGAATGTGACAGATTTAGTTACCGCACCGACTGCTTATACACACCTCTAATGTAACCATGCTCCACATCCCATACTTTGCAGCCACACATAGCGAGCGGACAACAGAGGCTACACCATAACCTGCAAATAAGATCACCACACCCAACATGACAGCAGGTCACTCAGCACAAGTGTCAGGGCAGCAGAGCAGAAGGGATCAACAGTGCCCCCATTCCTGTTGCAAGTACCCGCAGACCCTGACCAGTTCCGTATGCTCGGCCCCAGCTCAGAATCTGGGTTTTGCTTCTTCCTCTCCAAAGGCTCACTAACTGCTTTGTCTTCTCAAAAGCAACTCTTCTCGTCCTTCTAACTTTAAAACCTTTTTGACAAGAGTATGAAATTAATGTACTAGTAATGTGAGAGAATCTAAAAGAGGTTTCTAGGGAAAAGCCTAACTACATATTGGCAAATTTCAATTACATGCACACTATCTAAATTCACACAGGTAGATTAACCAATCAAATGTTTCACCAATCAGATTTTTAACAGTTTATCCGGGGAAGGGAAAAGGGTATCTAACAACTTATATATTCCAGGCATACAAAAGACAAACATGCATGGTACTTCACTAAGAGGAAAACGAATTTTGTTCCTAGTTTTAAAAAAAAGGTTAAATAAGTCATTATGGGTTTGAAGCTATTCTTTTGTCACAAAACCTGTAAATTAAAGGTAAAATAAATAAATACATACAAATTTTATTGGATATAAGATGTACTCTAAGTAAATATAAGTAGCAGGAGTAATATAATTCATTCTTCCCACAACCTATTTAGAAGAGTGACATTGTAATTAAATTCGAGTCTGTAGACAGCATAAGTCTTCTTTAAATTAGAAAAATACTGACTTGGGAAAGATAAACCAAAATTACATGACGAGTATATCTAAGTGAACAAAATGGTATTTCTGCCTGAAACTGGCCACGTTTAGGAACATCCTAAGGAAAACCACATACAAACTTATTCGACTTAAAGATTTTAAATGTCATCTCCACTCTGAAAAGTTACAATAAGATAGATCTTATTTGGCAAGTTCAATCAAAAGTCCAACGTGCTTTTGAAAAAGCAGTGAAAACATAAAAAAAGTGTCTTCTCGCTCCCATGTGTGTACTATCCCCAAAGGCAAGTTGTGAGGTGTAAAGGCTTCCGTCCTACATTTGGCACTAGGTTCTGCTACTTAATTACCCATAACCTTGACCTCTCCCACCTCCACTGCCTCACCTGCAAAACAAGACCAGCTTGTGAGGTCTCATCCAGACCTAACATTCTAGACTATTTTCCAACTTCAAGTTTCAAAGAAGACAATCTACTTAGATTTTGGCTAAAACACAATCATTTCCAGTCTTACTGTTTATAGCACCAAGGGCTAAGTATTCAGAAAACTGAAATAACCAAATAGCAAACCTAATGATGAATAAGGCAAAATTATTAGTTACATGAGGACATCTGTAAATTCCCTTCACAAACGATCAAATAATACTTTTACAGAACCTCTTATTTCTGCTCAAAATTCCCATTTAAATAGACTCTGCTGAAATACAACATGTACAGAGAATTTCTGACAGGCAGGGAAGATAAAAGCTTGCAGCGAGGCAGCACCAATACTTCCCACTACTCCAGAGCTATCACTTAAACTTTCCTTGCTTCACCTGACCCCAGTGGGGTAGCACAATACAGAGCTGGCTTGGTGAATGCTTATCAAAAAGACTGACAGAATGTGCCTTGGAAAATAGCATTTTTAAACTTATAATGTCACCCCCCAAAACCTAACCTTTCCACAAAATGTTTAAACCTAAGGCAAAAGCACTAGATCTCTGCTTCTTAAATCCACAAGCACCCCTGATAACATGGTTCGCCCTCATCTCTCTGGAATCGCGTGCCACAGCCCTGGGAAGGAAGTGAGGGAGGACAAAAGGGGCAGCAGCCAATCAGAAAGTACAAAAACGGAACTGTGTGCGCATATAAGGTTTCAACTGGGCAAAGAACCAGGAGAAATGCCCAGATTTAATTCCAAATCATGCACCTACTGAAGCACTGCAAAATATCACAGACAGAGATACACAGTACTTCAACAGGTTATTACTGAGCAAGCAGACTGGAAAAATTAAATCAGGAAGCATTACAAAAAAAAAAAAAAAAAAAAAACCCAGAATGAAGTGTTTGCTTTCAGGCTAGCAGTTAGAAAAACCTGTGTAAATAGTTGCTAGGATGATACAGCTTATGTCATTCTGTGAAAATAAAACCTGCAGTTAAATTTGCACATCAAATGATCCTTGCAGCCTGTATGTTACCAATAAACAGGGACAACAGAAGGGGCTGCAGTCAGACCAGCCGGGTCAGCAGCACCACAGCTGCAGTCCCGTAAAAGAAGGCAGTACAGCGACACTTGAAACAGACCAGGGGCCTGAATCCCACAGGAGACACTGGTATTATACTGCCAAAAGACACATCAGTTTCAAAAGTGGTTTAAATTCTCCAAATGTCAGTGGACTAGAGTTTGCCCAGGCAGCAGAATTTAGTTATGGCCATTGGCTGAAAATCTGTTAATATGGTAAAAGCTTATGCAGGCAGGAGAAAATATTAAAGGTCGCTGTCAAGTTTATATTCAATTTATAAAATGTTGGTTTTCTGATTCAAGTCCTAATCTTTGTTTTGCCTGCAGATTCAAGGCCTTGTAATGACAATTCTAACAAGAGTATCTACCTCTCATATTTTTAACGTGGGGCTAAGGGAAAGAGATTAAATAAACTGTACAAAAGGCGGCATCTTTTAGTTAGAAGACCCGTAGGTCTGAACTCTAAGACCTTTATCTTTCCTCTGGCTCTATAATTTAGTGTCACATGACCTTTAAATAAATCACTAATGTAAGCACTAGAATTCAGGTATAAAGAACTTGGGTTCATGCACAAAACAGGGTCAAACCCTAACTGTGTTATTTATAGGCACATTTAC
Organism: Dinomys branickii; assembly: GCA_004027595.1. NCBI lineage: Eukaryota > Metazoa > Chordata > Mammalia > Rodentia > Dinomyidae > Dinomys > Dinomys branickii. Next base: position 130,194 of record PVLD010001005.1, on the reverse strand, counting down.
CTCACTAAATGTCTGTGTATTTATGAAATGAAAATAGCATCTTCCTCATGGAGACTGAATGTAATCACGCACATGAAGAGCACAGCACAGTGCCTGATGGACTGTACATAATAAAGGGGAATTCAGGCAACTCCTCTGGGTTTTCTCCTCTAAATAATTCAAACATTTTCTCCCTGCCGGATGCTGCTTCAGATCAGATCAGGTGACATACACTTTAACTCTCTTTTACTCCAGAGCAACAGAGAACTTTTTGGTCATACTATGATATAACCATAATGTAGAAGTTGTTCATTGGCAGTCGCACTCTGGAAATCGTGCCAGTCACACTATGAATGCACAACAAACCTGATGCTCCAAGCAAGCAAATCTGCGCACAGCTCGTACTCAGAACTCTTTATTGTCTGGGTGCAGCTACGCAAAATCAAAAGCTCTCACTGCGCGATGGGGGTGTTCCTCGAGTGGAGTACTGCCCGGGCTCAATCCCCGCAACAGTGCAAAACAAAAACCAAACCAAACCTCAAAGGCCTTACAGAACCTGATCCCTGCCTGGCTTTTCAACTTTTTTTTTTTTTTTTTTTTTTGTCTTTTTGAGACAGGGTCCAGCTATGCAGCTCAGGTTGGCCTCGAGCTCATTTTGTAGCCCAGGCTGGTCTCGAACTCGCAACGACCTCCGGCCTCAGGCTCCCGAGTGCTGGGACCGGAGGTGAGCGTTGCCACGTCCAGCTGCCCAAGTTTTCTTTCCACTTTCTCTTCACTCACTCTGCTCCACCCTGGCCTCCCTGGGCACGCTCTTCCCTTTGCTCAGAGCTCATTTCTCCATCTCTCAGCATTTTTTGTCCTCGAAGCTGAAGCTTATCACTTGCTCCAAGAAGCACAACCAGGCGTTTAAATATACAATTACCACTTCCCCTACACAACCCACCCTTCTGTATCATCCTCTATGCGAACAGATTTCTTATTGACTTCCTGTTGCTTCATGTAATTGTGGTTTTGTATGTTACTTACTGTGGGCCTATCTTTCTCATTAGAGTACATGCTTTCCAAGGGATGGGCTAGCATCTGCTGCTGTGACCCTGACACTGAATTACAACAGTTGACACATATGTAATAGGTACAAGTAATCAGACGGATGCCAATATATACTCAGAGTGAAAAGATGAGAAAATGCTATAATCTAAACACGACAGAGGAATTCGTACTTTCCCCACCCGGGCCCACATCTGTCACCGCCATCGCCTGTGATGTCTCACTCACGATCATCCCAGCACACACCAAAGAGGTATTTTTTAAAGCCCCAAATAAAGTCAGACCGTTGTGTGTGTGTGTGTGTGTGTGTGTTTGCTTCTTTGTGCTAACCTATAGTAACGTGTCTCCAAACTGTTTACTTTGGTAGACAGAAACAAAACAATGCTGGAACAACTATTACCATACTCAGAATGAAAGTAAACCACCTATGGGATTTGATTCTTTAAAAAAAGTGATCACCTGGAAGCAGCCAGTTCTATTAAATACACACAAAAATTCATCCACGATCCCTGGAAATCCCAGCCCATTGGTTTTTTTTCTGCTGAACTCATCCATTTTATTAGTTCTTTCTTATGCATAACAATAGGGGGTTTTTTTTGGCCTTTGTATAGGCATCAGGCTAAAGAAGTTTTATTGAAAATTTGAAAGTAATAACAGCACAGTTTATTTCTACAGCATATTTAAAGGAATAAGGAATGTCTGCATGATTTTCAATGTTTCATTCAGCACCAAACATAAAACATTTTTCTTTTTTCTTCTATTGTATAAACATTATTTCTCACTCAAAAAGATACATGGCCGGAAACAACCTACATCATCAGTCATACTCCTGGCCAAGAATAACTGCTTCCTTCTTGTATATATTTTTGCTAGTATTTCATATTTTTTTAATTGAAATGGAACTCCTCTCCCCACAGTCTTGGAACATTTTAACTTTAAAACGTATCCTTCTGTGAGTAAGTCACAGCTAAAAAGAACACCATACAATGAATGGCTAATTAAAATCTCTCATAGTCTTATTTTTAAATGATTACTAAACACCGGTATGCAATTCATTGTTTGTGTGCAATTACGCTGTTTCTAACACTTCCTTATCATGAATATCTGCAACTATCTTCCTGGTACTGAAATTTTTACGCATACCTCTGAGTCCCATTTCACCACCTGTTAAAGGCCCCATCTCTCAATACTACCGCACTGGCGAGTAGAGTCCAGCACAGGACTTCAGGGTGGACACATTTAAGCCATAGCGCACTTGCTCCAATAGTTTATCCCACGCTATCACAGGACTACAGGAAACTACATAGTTTTAAACATCTTTTCCAATCTTCTGAAGAAAAACAAATAATATGTTTCTTAACTGAGTCATTATGTTAATCTCTCTTTAAAACCATTTCCTCTAACTTTTTTTTTTTTTTTTTTTTTTTCTTTTTCAGACAGGGTCTCACTATGCAGTTCAGGTTGGCTTTGAACTCACTTCATAGTCCAGGCTGGTCTCCAACTCCCAAGGATCCTCCTGCCTCTGCCTCCTGAGTGCTGGGATTACAGGCGTGAGCCACCACACCCAGCCATTTCCCCTAACTTCTTCAATTATTTTTTTGCTGATTCTTCAGGTTTTTCTTTTAGATCTATACAAATCACTCTGTTGTCAGTATGAATTTTTCATTATATATGTATATGGTATAACTATACATAATATTTTCCCTCCAGACCAAAATAAACATACATTTTGGATTGATGTTTTCAGTGTCGAGCCTAACTTAAAAATACAAAGCAGAACTATTCTACACCTACATTTTTGAGGTAGTACCTTAGACCTGTCTATACCCTCAGTAACGTTAGATATTATTCCTAAATTTTAAAATATACCTATCTTATAAATTGCATGTAAGTGCTAATCTTTTCCAAAATATACAACCCAAATTGCCCTTTTGCCAACTCCCAAGTAAAGCTGTTTTATACTGAGTAAGATGAAGCTTTGCACATGATATTATCTCTCCAACCTCAAACAAGTTACACCTTAATTTTTACTGCAATGCTGAATTAAGTTTTAAAACATCCTTTTTACAAGGATGACTGTTGCTGTCTTTATCTCTTATGAATACTGAGTAACAGAAAAGCTTCCAGGCTTCTTGAGGCAAATTCAAAAGATCACCAATGAGTCAGTCCATCAATCATCAAGCTATAAACTCTCAGAATTTGATGACAATGCTCATCTCAGACTCCCAGGGTAAACTGTATGCTTTATGTATATGCTCTGCCTCAAATACCACTTAAAAAGTCTCCTTTAATTACCACTAACAGTAGGTAAATATGAGATGACCTGTAAATAAAAGAACAACAAAAAAGCACATATGTCCATGCAAAGATGGTAAGAAAAATAGGGTATTTATATTATTTGTAATACAAGTGGAGTATTACATTACCATAAAAAAAGATAACGCATTTGTAGGTGAATGGATGCAACTTGAGAACATAATGTTAAGAGAAATAAGCGAGACACACAGCATAAATACTACGTGATTTCTCTTATTCATTCTCTCTCTCTCTCTCTCTCTCTCTCTCTCTCTCTTTCTGAGAAGATAGATAAATAGAGTAGGGAAGTTCAAATAATGCCCCAAATTACCTATTCCCTTGTTTCAAAAGTATTTTAATATGTAGACTAATTTGCTTCATTTACACTATTAGTTTCTCTTCATTGAAAAGTTACTTTAGTGCTATTACCTGTTCCCTCTTCGTAAGAAAAAATCCTTTCTATGTCTTGTAACCTTTGAAGATAATGAAACAGCGCATTAATTATTGTTATTCTCTTATTATTTGGTTACAAAATTTTGGCTTCTTTTCATAAAATAAAAAACAAAAGGACTTAGAAAGAACAAGTTAGCTTTTCTGAATATGAATGCACTTTATCAAAGTTCTCTGTGTTTTTAAATAATAATTCAGAAATTAATTCAAATTAGCTATAATTCTATTTTAAAATGTGGTAGCTAACTACTATCATGTAAGTACTTACTACATCACCACCTGGCAGGGATTTCTGGGTAGATATTTTGCGGGGATCTTTTAAAATGACATACATATGTACAGCTCCCACACAAACTCTCTTGGCAGTGCGCCTTTGTGCACAGAGGTGTTTACAGACATCTCAGTATTTGCAAGAGTGGATACTGCTTCATTTTAAAAAGCAACTAGCAACTTTCAATCTGCACAGCTCTTTTCTCCATAAACAACACAGGAAGCAGGTAATAAATCTTGAGTTCATTTTCTGGCATTTTGATTCATTTGACAATAAAATAAAATTCAACATCCACAGTCACTCACTCCTAGATATTCGGTCAGAGGACATTTTAAAACATCTGCTTTGTCTATTTTGAAGCAAATAGTCCACTTACCACAAATCCGTATATCTCCCCCAGTAAAATGGGGTAGGCCAGTAGACTGAATACCTATCTGCTAGATGGCGAAATCAATTCTTACTCTTTTATCAGCACTATCAGGAATTTCAGCAGTAACACACTTTAGCTCATACCATTGATCTTGCATTGCCTGAAAATACTTTCATAGAGCTCAAGAAATATAAGGATCATGTGTGCACATATTTGGTAGTAAGTACAACACTTTCACTCCCTTTGTTCTTTTTTTTGGGGGGGGACGGGTACTAGTAACCCAACTCGGGACTCCACGCTTGCCAGGCAGGTGCTGCACCACTGAACTACATCCCAACCCACCCTATTCTTGTGTTAACAAAGATTATAAAGCAGGGTCACCCAATGCCTCTTACTCACTGTGTAGCCACTTGGTTACTCCTATGCAGTACCAAGTTTGGACACCACACCAGTAAGGGCCTTATTACAACAGCACTGATTCACCACCAAAGAGAAAGAGATGAGGAAATAAAATATGAGTAAGAGAAAAATGCCAATATTTTAAATTCCCAAGACCCCTTCATCCACCTGTCTAGCTATCTTTGTACTTCTCTATCTACCTACATATCATCTATAACATATACTACATGTGTGTCTTAGGCAGTTTTTGAAATTCCTCTCATGTCATAGGTTGATTGCTTTGTAAGTAAGGTGTAGAATCTGCTCTTTTGGGTGTTCTGTAGTACAAGCACAGAAACAAATATGCACATTAAAAGCATACAAGTAGCACATCTCTATACTGAGCCACATAAGCAGGAAACACAGCTAAGAAAATCCTACGTAAGAGTAAGTCAAAGATCAGACAGCTGTCCTATGATGGGCAGTGCGCAGTACATCATAAGCACTGAATAAACAGAAAGGTTTAAGGAAGCAGTCACTTCTCTTCCAGGAAGCTTACAGACACTTGGTGGGAAAAAGCTACCTGTGGCTCATTTTACAACAGAAATAAAAGACATGATAAAGTGTGGGGGACCAGTTCAGGAGAACTGAGGCCTCACTGGCCTTCTCTGTGAGCAGGGAGGGGAAAAGCAGCAGGCAGGGATGACGGCATGTTCCAGGATCTAGGGAAAAGTCAACAGAGCTGAGATCAAGTTTTTTACCTGGGCATGTACTAATGGGTAATGGGAGGCAGACGAAGCCTGTGTTACTTCAATTGTTTGTATCTGTATTTGAGCGAATAAAAGGAGGATGAGCCAGACCCTCGGGGCTCCTCTGCCCACATGTTAAACTACCTCTATGTTTGTTTGTCTTTCAACCTGGCTCTCCCCCAGGTCAGGGTGACAAACTAGCAGGACTAGGTCCCTACAAGGGGCACCCTGGGTGGAGAAAGACCAGAGAGGGCTGGTTCCCCAGGGACGGTGCCTGGGCCGGGACCACGACTGGAGTGGGGCAGTCTCCAACAATAGAGAAACTGGAACTTCTTTCACAGGAAGGACGTATGAGGGTAGGTAGTGAGGAACATATTGAGGAAGGAGAGCAAACCAGAAAGAAGCTAAGAATGAGTAAATGAGGACATTCAGGGAGGGGGTTGAGAATTTCCAACTCATCTGTGAGGTATAAAATGCAGTGCCTGTGGCTGATAGGTAACCAAAAAAAAAAAAATCTCAAAAGAAAAAAATCCCTGGATAAGCGTCACTGACTCAGTGGAGTTCAAATATGTGCCAAAGTCCATACAAAAGAACTAGAACCAACTTACTGTAGTGACACATGTCAGGTGGTTTAAGCAAAATGGCCAGGCCAGGCGTGGTGGCACATACCTGTAATCTCAGCACCTGGAAGGCTGAGGCAGAAGGATCACCATGAGTTCAAGGCCAGCCTGGGCTACCTAGCGAGTTCGGAGTGAGCCTGAGCTACAGAGTGAGACCTTGTCTCAAAAACCACAAAAAAGAAAAATGGCCAAGGGAAGGGCCAGGCTTTGTCAAAAGCCTAGATGTCTATCTGTGTGGTGACAGGGAAGAATAAAAAATGCATACACATACGGAATGTTTTCTTGCCACAGACATCGGTGATACAGCAGGCATTCCTGCAAATAGGACACCAATTAAAAGTAGATTTTGAAGTGCCAAACTTCTGTCTTTCTTAAAACTTTAGTGTGAATGGGCAAAGAGTTATCCATCCCTTCTTCTGGAAAAAGCAAAGAAACGTATGAATGAAGAAATATATACTGACTGCCCTCTCTGCACAATGTATTATATATTAGATATAAGTGAAATCAGAGTTATGCCAGAAGCAGAAACGACTCTTCCAGTTTAATGAAGCAGAAGTTTAATGATGAAGAAACAAGAAGAAAATACTTTAATTCAGCTAATAAACCAGAAAAATAGTTGATGACTGCATTAGTGCATTATAACCAGAACTGTAAAAATCTAAACTTTGCTGCATATGGTGACTTAGATTTATACTGCTAGACAATAGTGGTATAATTAGGTAAGTGGTATTTCTCAGAGTTTGAAATTTAGTGATCTTAAGTCACTCCACCTAGGAAATTTTATTAATTTGTTTCCATGAGTCCAGGTTACACATAAGTAACTACAATTTTACTACTTAAATTTCTCACCATGCCTCTGGCACCTAGAAATCTAATTAGTTTCCTGGCTGATCCCTAAATATCTTGGATTTTCCTCAGCTAGATTTGCTTTCTAAGAAATGACTGCAAGTCAATCACTCCTACTGTATCCACTTTGGCCATTTGGCCTATAGAATATGTGTCTCCAAATCAACTCATTTTATTCCTCCAAATTTATTGCTTTACTTGTGTTTGTCCTTCCATGTTGTTTTGTTATATTTTAAACCTAACTGAAGCATTTCAATGTTTCTTCTAATGTTTGTTGATACTAAAAGGTTCTACTTTAAGACAACTTGTCCAATGCTACAGCTTATGTACATACAGTAAAGCACCATATTTAAAGTGTTAACTCATTAAAATAATCAGTTTACTTTCCTTCATCAAGATGCTTTTGTCAGTTTTCTTCAGCCTCCCCTACAGTGCTTTAACAATGATGGAAAATTTATAACTACTGTACAGCACAGGCTAATAATTCCCTACCAGGTCTGATTGCGGTGGAAAGGTTTAAACCTGGGGGAAATGGCTAAAGCTCCCACTAGCGAGCACTGAAAAGAAATAGTCAACAAATTAAAAGCACTGAGGTAGCTAATGCTTCTAGATCCCTAGTTTTGCATTCTACCTACTTACTGTTCAGTGATGAGAATTTAACTTGTGCCCAAAGCGTGGCCAACTGGTAATAAGAAAACATAGGTGCCCTAACCCAGAAGAATCACACCAGCCACAAAAGCAGACTATTCATCACCATGGTAATAACTCTCCAAATATTCGCGGAAGCCAATGCACAGAGTCCACCCTGAAAGCAGGGGGTAACTTCAGGGTGTGTGCATATATGTAATTTATACAGTGTCCTGTGCCAAACTAACAACAACCCAAGAGATGAAGTGTAAATAAATGACAGTAGTGGTCCTTTAATCACAGAGGGGCTGATACATTAAAAGGTAAGTTGTGGGACAAACCCCAAGAATAAATAAGGAGCAAAAACGGGGGCAGATGTTAGGGAGCAGGAAGAACTCTTCGAAACGGGACGGGGAACAAGACACATGGGAGGGGCAAGGGAAGGGGGCAAAGGGGTTTAGAGAAAAGCAGAACTGAAGGGGAAAATGGAAATGGAGCTTTTGCAAATGGGGAGGAGATGACGGGGTGGAGGGACAGGAGGGAAGGGGAAAAGTTGACATGTGTGATGTACATGTACAAACTCCCCATGGTGAATGTGATCGTTACGTGCTGTCAGTATGTACTAATGAACATTTTTTAAAAATTAAGAAAAGGTAATCTGTTCCTCACCACGAAGACTCTTAAGTTAACCAACACAGCAGCAAGTAACTGGGAAAACATCCTCCCCAGCACTGATTGATTACTAGAAGGGTCAGATATTGCTTCTAACACCATACAGAGTCTGTTTGAGGGAGGTACGTAACTTCTTCATGAAAACACAAAGCCTGTGAACACAGACTTGGTTACTTACATTTTAGTCCAATGTTCGTGCTTTGTAATTTTACTCTGAATACAAAAGAACGTTACAGACCTGAGATTTCAATTAGGGAACGCATTCACTTCAGAGATGCTATTTCTAAAAATACCAAAAGCACAACATATTTTGATACCAAGCTTTGATAGCAAAATATTCATGCAAATCAAAATGTGAAAGAGCCATAATTAAAATAGAAATACCACAGACTGGAAGAAACTATTTGCAAGTCATATTTCTTTTAACATCTCTTGCAAAATGGTGCACATCGAGTAGACATAAAATAAGGTGGTTACATTTTTTAAGCAAGTTAGTACAGTAAAGATGTAGTGCCCCTGATCTGCCTCAGAATACTCCCCTTCCCTTCAACCACAATTGTCCCATCATTCTTTCTGTTTTCTGAAGCAGTTCTGAAAGTCTTCCGTCCTGTTTTTATGAAGTATGACAAAAAATTCAGTGAATGGCACTGACTGAGTGACAGTCAATGGAAAGGCTGGCTCACATAAACATTACAGTGTGTGCCACTAACCTTATTTAACAGATCTGGCACCTTGCAACTTCTGGCTCTTGCCCAAAGTGAAAATAACTATGAAAGGTAAACATTTTGAATGGCTTCAAAATACCAAGGCAACCAAGACAGTGTAATAAATGATACATAAAAAAACTTCCAGAACTGCCCCAGAAAATAGCAAGAAAGATAGGGTGCGTTTGAAGTGAGAGGGAGTATTTTAAGAAAGATTAGTGCCAGTGTGTCTTTGACCATAATAAACTTTAACATTCACCATATATTTTGACCATGCCTGGTGCCTGTAACAAATTTTCAGTTGTGCTGTCATAATCACTGTTTTGTCTAAGGAAGTCTTTGTTTTTTCTTCACTTTTGAATGATAACTTTGCTGGATACTGAATTCTACACTGGCAATTTTCTGCTTTTGTCTTCCTGAACTTTAAATATTTAACTATACTTTTTTCAGTTTTTGCATAGTTCCTGAAGAGATGGCCAATATTAATTCTTACTCTCATTTCTCTAAAAGTAAGAGGAAAGTTCCTACCCCTCTGGCTTCCTTCAAGATCTCTTGGTCTTTGGACTTTTGTCGTATGACGAAGATATGCCAGCTGCAGATTTGGCACGTGGGGTCTGCAGTTAATCTTGGAAAATGCTCAGCAATTTTTATTTCAAACGTTTCTTTTAATTGTTTTTCTTTTCCTCATGGTGCTGTATTCCCACTATACACACATTATACTCTGTGGTTGCCACTAACTTTGAAGATATTAGCTTGCTTTCTTTTTTCATTCTTCTTTCTCTTTACTTTTCAGTTTAGAAAGCTTCTATTCGCCTGTCCCCAAGCTGAAAGGTTCTTTTCTTGGCCTTAAATGTATTCCTGAAATACATTTCTTTCTCTTGAGACCTCCTCTTTATCCCATGAATTATTTAGAGGCATGTTGGTTATCGTCTCAGTGTTTGGAGATTTATTATACTTCTGTTGTGGTTTACAGTATGATTCCATGGTGTCCCCAGATTGTATGTTCCATGGTATTCTGCCTGATTTTAATCCTTTTGAATGTGTTGAGGTACCTCATAGAGCCAATATTATGGGTACATTTTGACATATGTAGTATCTTCTCTTAATTCTTTACTCAGGTATGATTAAGTCTCAAGGATTGCCCCTCCCCACACACCTCCTGTTAGTGCCTCTAAATTACTCCTATTGAAACATATATTTCCTTCATGCAATTCACAAAACACTCCCAGGAATCATCAACCTAAGAGATCCCTACTAACTATCTCAACACTAAACATAAGTGTGTCTGCTTGGCTTCTAAAGACCATCATCATCTGGAATCTTCTCAAACTACCATTGTTCAAGATGTTTACAATCCTAAAAGGATCTCTCTTTCCTTTATCTGAAACTCTCCCCTTCCTTCCTTCCTTCCCTCTGGACCTAGTTCAAGTTTTACTTCTTCCATTAAAACCTTAATGGTCCTTTTCAGGCCCAGAGATTTTTCCCCTTCCGTTTTGAGCTTTTTTTTTTTTTTTTTTACTGAGACTCACTGTTTTATCGGGATTACTTTAAATTCTTTTCATGTTCAAGACATTAGTCCTGTTCTTTAAGTAGCTAGGGAAATCTTCTCCCATTTAGTGGAATTTTTCATCTTATCCATAAAAAAGAAACACAAACTAAAAGAGTAGATTTTTTTCTTTTAAATTGGTAATTTCCGTGTGTGTGTGTGTGTGTGTGTGTGTGTGTGTGTGTGCGTGCGTGCGCGCACGCACATGTGCATAGGTAAATAGTTTAAACACAATTGCCTACTCCTAACAGAGGGAACTCTAAATTTAAACTGTGATTTCATAAAGTTCTAACAATGTTCCCAGAAAAGTGCTCATTAGTGGCCAATTAACCTATCTCCAAAAATCTGCAGCAATCCCAGTCAGATAAGCTGATACAGCTGTAGGCTTGCACATCGTTCCTCAAGCTGCTCTACTGTAGTATGAGATATTTATCAGTGCCACACTCCATGTTGAGCAAGCCCATCTGCACAGCGCTCCCTCCGAGCTTTCCAAATCACCACCATGACGATGACAACAGGAGGAACAAGAAGCAGCAGTGACAAGAATCCCTCACACACTGTGCTCCATGCTGTGCTAGGCGTGTCCTCTACGCCATCTCATTTAATCTTAACAATTCTCTATACAGGGAGCCCTGTGCCATTTTACAGCTATGAAGTTGGAAACTTAGAGAAGGTGCGAGCTACAAATGTCCTTAGTATTAGTGATGGCAACTATGAAACCGTATCTTTCTCCTACATCCTATATTCACCTAAAAAAGCAACTAGTAAATGTTCTGTACAACTACATTTTTGGAATCGTAAGTTACTTTTTAGGAAAGCTAAAAAATGACTTATTACTCACTTAGAGTGAAACTAAGTCACTATTAAAATGAGAAAGCCTAGACTTAAGAGATGTGTCAACTTATCTGACTATTTGAGAAATATTTCTCAAAGATTAAAAAAATCTCATTTGCAATAGTATAAGAAGTCAAACGTTACCAGATGATTCAGCCAAGCAATTGGTTAGAGGATAAAGTAGCCAAAGAATTAAAAATGTTGAACTGGCTTTCAAGATTAAAGGTCAGGCATGTTAATCAGTATTAAAAGCCTGGACAACCCCTCGGCCACTAAGAAAGAAACTCAGTAAACTGTATGGGGAAAATAGAACATTTTCTTTTGGATTAAGACATAGATAAAATCGACAGGGGCCGAGGACACAGCTCAGCAGCACAAGCGCCTGCCTGGCAAGCACAAGGTCCTGAGTTCGATTCCCGGTACCAAAAAAAGAAAAAACAATCAACAGCTACAACTTCAGATCAAAGAAGAACAAACCTTCCAACTACAAGGTAGTGACTACCACAGATTGTGTAATACTTAATAGCAGAATCATGGATAACTTACTACTAGCTGACCAGTATTTGTCTCTGCAAACATAGATACTGGAAAGAAGTATATTCACTCCATTCACAAAATGGTATCCTGACACTTCTACAAGCCTGGATATACCTTCAAGGCAACTAGGGATAAGAAGGTCTGTGCAAAACCCTCAGCCCAAAGCCAGGACTGTAAATACTTAGTGGGGGGAAGAACTGTGACAGAAACAAGGGAAGCTGAAAAGAATACCAACCCAGCAAAGACAGAGGTGAAGACGGAAGAAACAGCCACCCAGTTTACCAAGCCCCACGTCATAAACATCAAGGCATCCACGTGAACGGCTCAAACTCCACCCAAGAGAAAAATCAGAAATTGGAGTTTTATCCACAGCAATGACATGGGAAAAAAAATGAAAATAATCCAAGCAGATTTTTAATGGCTCACTTTTAATAGCCCATAGGTTAAAAACTTGCTCAAATATTCCATAGTAATGTATGGAATGCTACACCTGCCAGGTGCTTTACAGACCATGTATGTAACTCTTTTGGTTTTCTGTCTTCTGGTGCTGCCTCTTCCTCTTCTTCTCCTTCATTTTGTTTAATAGCTGAGTCAGATATAACACGTAAGATAGCCCTGTTTTCCTACCATCCCAGTGGTATCAGACCCAGTAACATTCAAAACTTTCAACACTAAAAAGATTCTCTGCAAATAACTGGTCATTCCCATGTAATTCACAGCAACAGTACACGATATCAATACCTCTGTCCTACATTTTCACACATGAAACATTTTCCTGTTCGGGATTGCAATTCATTCTCACAACATGTAACCTGACAGGCCAGCCACGAGCAAATGCCTTATCATTCCCATTTCAAAAACAGACACAGTGACACTGGGATACGGAGGAGCCAGGCCAGGACACCCAAAGGACGCCTGCCCCGGCATAGGTATGGACAGGGAGTTCCAGCGCTCAGCCTGCGCTCCACAAGGACAGCATTTTGTGAGTAAATGTACTATTTCCCCCAAGCACATGCAAAAGACAAAGTCTCCCAAGAAGCAGCAGACTGCTTTAAATGTACTATAAATAGATGCACCTCAAAAGTAGAGATAAACTCCAATTCCTATGTTTCCACTTCGGTCCGATAAGGGAGATATGATAGGTGGCTTGCATGTGAAAACAAATGATAAAGGTGAAATATTCAATTATAACCAACAATTCCTTTTGCATAATAAGCATTTCATTTCCTTTTTTTATGCTTTTATCCAGATTCAAAATTCTAAGAATAGAGAAGTATTGCTGACTTAATCCTTTTAGCCACTTGTTCTGTTTTTGTTTTGCTTGAAACAGGCTCTCGCTACGTACCTCTGGCTGATAACATCTCTTGCAACGCTCTTGCCTCAGCCTCCCAGTACTGGGACTGCAGGCATATATCACCATATCCAGCTCTTTTTAGTTGCTCTAAGAAGTACTGAAATACTTAGTACTGAGTCCTTAGTACTACTAAGTAGTACTCTAAGAAGTACTGAACAAGCCAAAATTCTGAGATTTAAGGTAGAATTTGAATCCATGTCTGATACTAAATGCCTCAAAGCAACAACATTGATGTATGCCTGTTTTCTTTCTTGTCTTTGGATTTTTGGTTCTTGTGTTTTTTTTTTTTTTTCTGTTGTTGAGAGGATCAACTGTCTGACTAAATTTGCATGTCTGTATATGGGTCCATACATCTACAATTCGAAGATATCAATGGATAAAGCAACAACTACTGTTGAGACTGTATCACCTTGTCTATAGATTAGTTGTGATTGTACTATTTTCTATGATAATGGGTGTCTGTTTGTCAATATGTTTTTGTACTTTTATGTTTCTAAAATAAAAAAAATAAATAAATAAATGCCTCAAAGATACTTTATTTTGTATCTTTTTAAGACTTTCTAGTATTTGATGACTTGTACCTAAAATCACATATTCATCTACTTCCTATATGGAATTTGAGAAGTATACTCAACTCAAATCTTTCAAGTAAACATAGTAACCAAGTTAAACTGTAGGACCCTTTTAAAGTGTCTATTACTAAATATGACCTATACTTATGTAATTTATAATGTTATAAAATACATTTTGACTATTGGGGATTAAATGATCTATAAGTAGGATAATTTTTTAAAGGTATGATAAAGAAAAATGCCAATAATAGGACAAAGACAAAGATTGTGTTTTAATCCAAAAAATTATATTGTAACATTGTGTAAAGCTGTAATAACTTCTTTTGCACATTAGTCTAGTAGCAATGAAAATGGATTTTGGAGTAAAGGGGCTCCGGATTTGAATCCCAACTCCAGGTACAGTTGAGAGTATGGAAATATTAAAGATGAGCATTTCGTTTCTCCGTATCCATCTTCATACAATAGAACGTCACTCACCTAAAGCAATGTATGTCACCCTCAGCCATGTCATAAAGTAAATGTAAATTACATGGCTAAGTAAGTGTCACTTAGGTTATGTGCTGAACACTTACATTTTACTCAAAAAAAAAATAACCTCAAGCTTGGTTTAGATCTTCTTCCATCTTTTTTTAATTCTAACATATCAGTAATAAAATCAACCTTTAGGCAAAAAGCATTAAATTTGAAGCCAGGAAACCAGTGTTCCTAGAGGGATCAGAAAGAAATAATAGCAGAAACGATATTGGTAAATCACAATAATGAGAGAGAAATAAGATATGAGATGCAAAGAAAAAAATTATAAGGCAACTTGAGAATACGTCACAGAGAACTATACAAGCAGGTCTGTTGTTAGCCTCCACGTATATGTTATATTATTACCCAAGCAAATAGTAGACACAAGGATGAATGTATATATTGCTTTAAGAGGTTGGGAAGTGCTTGACGCTTCTTAGAAAAATTAAAATCCCAGGCAAGGTTTATAACTCAGTGGTATAGCATTTGCTTGGCATACACAAGAACCTGGGTTCAACCCCCAGCACTGGCAAAAAAAATATTAACCTAAATCATTAAAAAAATTAAAATCCTCATATATTAGTAGGATGTACTTTAACCCATGTAGACAGACATCTAGGAAATTCACTTGTTGATCCTGAACAGTATATTGCCAGGCAAATCTGAAATATGAGGTGTTAGTATATTTAATGGAACAAATGTCAGAAGCTTAAGCCTCAAAAACGTAGTAGACAGTGTATTAAATGCAAAGGTATAAAGTAAGTCTCTTGCTTCAAAGACCTCACAGCTCAACAGAAAACACTACCAAAAATAGGAATAAATGTTAACACTATTTGGTACTATAAAAGAGGTACCAGCAAGAGAAAAATGTTTCATTTTTTTATCCTTTTATGGTATTATCAGCTACTCACTGCTTAGACATTTTAAATCGGTAGGGGTTTCAAAATGAGACACTAAGAAGGCTAAAACCCATGAAATAGGTGACAGAAACAAACACAAAAAGTAAAACTTTGTAACAAAGATAAAAATAGGCACAAGAAGTTCCCTCTTCCCTTTTTTTCCACAAAGAAAAGTAACGACAACAGCAAGAATTCAGAACTGAGAGCTTACTGTGTGCTGGGTTCTGCTCCAAGCCCCTGATGTGTAAGAACTCATCTCGGCCTCACAGCAACCCTCAGGGGGAGGTTTAGTTATTATCCCAATGGGACTGATGAGGAAACCGAGATGCAGTGACATTAAGTCACTGCCCAAAGTGGCATTAGTAAGTGAAATCCAAAATTTGGAAAAAAAAAAAAAATCTAATTTCAGAGCTCACACTTCACTACTATGTTCCTAAGGATTAACGAAATAAGAATGCCATTGTCTTCATAGGAGGTATACTCCTCAAAGCATATGGTGTTAAATTCTTATATATAAAAAGCTATCATTGAAACTCCTTGGTAGTCCTAAAAACATAGTTATTTTCAGTTTTTGAAACTGAAAGTGGCTTTGGCTTTCTAATAACTTCTATACATTGTACAAGTTTTTTTTAATCATAAATACATCAGAATTCTTGCACTGACTCCTATCATTAAAAATTCAGAAACTAAAAATCAAATACATACCCAGTTTTCTTTTTTTATAAGCTGTGCAATTACCTAAGCAAACGGGACATTAGGGTAGGTGTTTCTTTATTATATGGAAATACTCCGCCGTATGGAGTTCTCCCTTTCTTTAAGGAAGTACTCCACACAACGAATGGGGATGAAGTTACCATACCACAGTTTGCAGCCCCTACCGTGGGAGGGAACCCAAGGCACGTGCGTGCGCTGCAGCAGACCGTTTGCATCACTGAAAGCTCTAAAATGTTCACCATTACTGCTCAAGTAAATCAATGTATTGAGGTATAATAACAGCAGCACCAAACAAAGAAAATCACATATTATATATTTCCTTAAGGAAAAAGAAATACTACCCATATAATTAGGAAGTAAGGAAGAAGAAGGAGAGGAGGCAAGAAAAACACAAAGAAGGGAAGAAAGGAAATACACTACAGGTTCTATCCCTAGATATCGCTACTACTTTATTAAACAGCACACAGTGCAGAGGGACATGTTAAATTGCTACAGAGGTGATCAGCAGTATCTAGCTGAAGGAGATTCCACAGGGTAAATGAACTGAATAAACTGCAAGGAGAATAAAAGGTGAAAAGGAATATCTATATAGTAAAAGATGTTCAAAACATGTTAATGAGCCATAAAGAACATTATTTGGACTCTCAAACAAAATGTAAAATAAAAAGACGACTTTGATGTGCTACTGGAAGTTGAAAATTAACTGAATTCTCAGTAATAGTAAAAAATTATTAACTTTTAGTTTGGGGTATTGTTACAGCTTGTGTCTAGACGCCTCCCCCAAAGTCTCAGGTAGTCATAGGCAGGGCTTCTTCAGAAATGTCTGAATCTAGAGTGTGTGACTGATCCACGGTACAATGCTAGGATTAAGGGTGGGTGATCACTAAATCAGCTCATGGACTGATTTGGCCCTGCCCCCATCCCAGTAGCCTGGACTAATATAAGAGACAGAAAGAAGCTTCTCTTCTCCCTCGCTTACTTTGCCACCTTCTGCCCACCATGAACTCCTTCTCCTCTGTGATGCCTCTCTGCCATACCACCCTGCTTTGGAGCCAGCAGGCCACAGACTGAAATCAATAAAAACTGAGCTAGCAAAGTTGGTTTTTTTTTTTTTTTTTTTTTTTTTTGCGGTACTGGGGATTGAACTCAGGACCTTGTGCTTGCCAGGCAGGCACTTATTCCACTGAGCTATATCCCCAGCCCCAAAAACTGTGAGCTAAATAAGCCTCCCCCCCCCCTTAACTTTGGGCTGTGGGTATTTTGTCCCAGCAAAGAGAAAACTAACTAAGACAGGTATGATGACGAAATTATGATCAAGCCTCTGAAATATATTTTTGTCTTTTTGAATGAAACATTGACGCATCTACAAAGAAATGGTATGTCTGAGATTGGCTTCATTAACAAAGGAAGAAAAAAAGGGATATGAATAAACTATTGACACTAGATATGGCTACATAAGGGCTCACTATACTACTTGGTCTACTTTTTATATGTAAAACTTCCCACAACACAAATTTTTTTATTTTAAAAAGAATAAAATAATAACAAAATCACAACAATATAAACAAGCCAAAACAACACAAAAACAATACAAATGATACAGGGTTTCAAAACAAAATGATAGGAATTAACAGAGGTTGCTATATTATCTGTTATCTTCAAGGAAGTTGCTCAGATGCTTAAATTTCTTTGACCAATTTTGCATGCTTCCATCTGCTAATCTGAACAACAACGCAATGTTTTTAAACGAATAAATAGGGTACATAACAAATCGGTACTTCTCAAGCATTAGAACTGTTTTAAAGAACAATTTAAAATTTAACTATTCATTCCTATGAAGAACTGCTTGGACTAAATAATAACACTAACTAATGTTTCAACTACTAGCACCTAAAATGTTATGCCATTTCTCAACAGAAGACCTAAAATGTTATGGTCTATTTGTAAGCAAAGCTGATCTGTTATTCAGGAATACCAATAGAGCAAAAACAGAAATTTCTTTGAAAAGCAATGACTATTTAAACCTATTAGCAAGTTGCCAGACTTTAGTATTGTCTTTTTTTTACTTTGAAAGTTATTTATCCACTTCCAGTGGCATTGGAAAGACATGCCTGTCAAATGGTAAACTCACACTTTCAAGTCTGGATAACCCATCTGCAGTTTAAACGATTATTTGATGAATCCTATTGCATGAGAATGCTGCATTCATCACAAAAGGGTGACGGGAACAAAGGTCCTGCTGTTCGGTTTTGGTTTTACCACTTACCAGCTTTTTATTAGCTCAAGCAAGTTTTAGCTTCTTCAACTCCAGAATAAAGAAAAGACTTTTCTCCACCCAATATTATCATACTTAAATTAGAATTCATATGTACATAATAGATTTCAAAGATTTTAATCTTTTATTTAACCTATAGAAGTTTATGTTTCCCAGCATTGTTCCAGGTAAAAGGTACTTAATATATAACAGTAAACATTCTAATTGTCAACATCTAATCATGATCCTGCAGCTTATTTTTGTGCTACAAATTTGAAGCTCACTTCTTCTCAACAATATTTCCCATGGATGTAAATGATCATTTAAAAACAGATCCACTCTAATGGGCTAAGAAGGCCTTTTTCACACTGCAGCTCTGAGTGGTCTTTATGTAATCACATTTTGCCTATGTACCACATTTTTCCGATTTCCCTCACCTGAGAAGCTTGCAGATAGATAATGTTCTCAGAAACATTAAAGGTAGGCTTTATCAGCTCAGCACCCAAACTTTCACGTTCAGTGCTTGCAATTTGAAGGATCAAACGACACTAAAACACATTGGACTAATAATTCACTGGATTTACTGGTAAGTGTCTCTGTGTAAGAATTTTTTTACTTTAAAGAGAATAGTAAAAAAAAAAGAACAATAGCAAAATACCAACATCAGAGACATAAAGAAAACAAATCGGGAACATTAAAAATGACACAGGGTTTCAAATCAAAACGATCGGAATTAACAGTGGCTGTTATATTACATATTGTTATCTTCGACGAAGTTGCTCAGATCACCAGATGTAAGAATGGAAGATTGGTCAAACCATTAAAGAGAAATTAAAAAATGATAATTAAAAAATTAGAGATGATACAGCATTTCACTAGACCATGGATGATAAAGTATCAACACAGAACAGCCTCCTTTCTCCCAACTCACCTGATGCCCCAGGGCATTGCATGTTAAAGCATCTGTCAGGTGGTATTAGCTGTCTGCTTACATATTTTGTCTAATTGAAATATAAGCTCCACAAGGACAGAGACAGCTTATTTTCTTATGACATCAGCACCTGCGAAGTGCTCAGCAGGAGCAGGCACTTAATAAATGCTGAATCCTAATGTGAGCACACATCTTCATCCTCAGACTTGCTCTGGGTAGGACATGGTGTGAGTGCACCCCCAAAGGTTCATGGTTTTGGAGCTTGACCCTCAGGGTGGCAGCACTGAGAGGTAGTGGCCCTTCCAGAGGTGGGGCTTTGGGGAAGGTAATTAGGCCAGTGGGGCACTGCCTTCAGAAAGGCTGAATGCTGCTCTATGGAGTGAAATAGCTGTTCCTGCCACGGTGAATTCTTCTGACTCTTCCTCTGGCTGCCTGGCTCACTGTGTCATCACTCTCCCACACATTCCCACTGAGATCATGCCATCGCTAAAGGCTGAATCTAGGGGCCACCTGATCTTGGACTTTCCAGCTCTAAAACTGGGAGCTAAAGAAACATCTTTTCTTTACAAAGAATCTAGCCTCAAGTATTTTGTTACAGCACCAGGAAACAGAGTAATACAAAATCATTAAGTACAGTGGAGCTGGGTCTACCAAATCTCAGACTAAAATCTGAAGAGGCTGTTACTTGAATCATAGCCTTACTAGTTAGTCCACAGAGGGCGCATCTTCTGCAGATCACTCAGCACAGACTACGCCTACGTTACTCTTTAAAGTCTCACGCCTTCAATTACAGTAACAGCTAACACCTGACAGCACGCTCAGTCCTAGCAACACCGCCAAACACATTACATATCTTAGTACGTCTGATCTTTAAAATATCCTGACATCGTGTCTTATTGCCATGTGTAACTGAAGAGGACAAGGATTAAGGAGGTTATGAAACATGTTCCAAGTCCAAAGCCATAGTGCAGAAGCGGGAGTCAAGCCAGGTCTGTCTGACAGTAAAGTCCACATTCTCCACAACTGAGTCTCCGTAACTCAGAAAGTGTGGCTGTTAATGCTGGGTGTCAGCTTTACAGTATCAAAGGTTACCTACATGGCAGGTCAGGCATTATTTCTGGGGGTTTCTGCATGTGTGTTTCCAGTGGAGACTAACATGGGAGCCTGAACTGAGCGGGGGTGGTAAGGACAGCACAGTCCAACCAGCTGAAGGCACAGACAGTACAAAAAGCTGTGAAAGGACAAATTCCTGCTCTCTCTTCTGAAGCCAGGGCACCCATCTCCTGCCCTCGGATATCCAAACTCCAAATTCTCTGGCTTTTGGAATCTTGGACTTACCCCAGCAGCCCCAAAGGCTCCTGAGACTTTGTCCTCAGACTGAGAATCACATCACAGCTTCTCTGGCTCTGAGGCTTCTAGTCTTGGACTGAGTCATGCCACCAACTTCCTTAGTTTGCCAGCTTGCAGACACCCTATCACAGGACTGCTCGGCCTCCACAAACACGTGAGCCCGTCCCCAAATAACTCCTCTCTCAGCTACCTGTGCATCCTACTGATTCTCTCCCTGGAGAACCCTAACTACTGCAGAAGGCTGCTGGTAAATAAAGCTTTTCAAAGACGCTTCTAAAGGTCCCTTGAGGTCTCTTTAAATTCTTTAATGAGCTTTTACGCAGCACTGTCAGTGACCCTGTGGGAGTCTATTACTTTTTCTCTGAGATGGCAGCAAAGTTGAAGATGACAATCATGCTAAGAAAGAAAGAAAGAAAGAAAGAAAGAAAGAAAGAAAGGAAAGAAAGAAAGAAAGAAAGAAAGAAAGAAAGAAAGAAAGAAAGAAAGAAAGAAAGGAAAGAAAGAAAGAAAGAAAGAAAGAAAGAAAGAGAAAAGGTCTAGACAGCTTGTGAACAAAGACTAAGAAAAAATTCAAACTGGTTGGATTCACAATATTATTGCACAAAGAACCAGATCTCTATTAATTAACAAAAGTTTATATGAGGCTTAAAAACTATAAAGCCTGTACAAGCACACACACTAAGTTGGAAATTTCTGAGGTACAAAATGGCCACCAGGACATAACCGTCATGACAATAAAACTTTTATGAAAGCCAACGGAAACATATAAGCTAAAGAATCTCTCCTTCTCAAGTTCAATCCCAGATCTATTAATGACTGTATGACTTTAGGAAAAATACTTATTAACCCCTCTGAGCCTCAGTTTTAAGGTATGTAAAATATAAATAATAATGCCTCTCTTGTAAGGAAATTAAGAAAAACACAGTCAGTGCATGGTGATGGTCACAACCATGAGGTTAAATACATCTAGCTGGGCTGGCAGTGATATGAAAAAACGAACATCCTTAAACAATGACAACACAAAATCTGCTGCTCTCAGCTCTGTGCTCAAAAGTGGCACCAGCAAAGAAACTGAAAAGCTATGGGAAGTTGTCCTCGAGCTTATAGAGTCTGGGGTAGAACTGAACCGCCCACCTAGAGGACCTCACACAGTGTCCATTCTGGACCTGCACAGGGGCCCACAGTCAGAAGGACCAGACTATTACGCCCATGGCCGAGCGCACATTTAGCTTGAAATAATAAATAACTATCTTTGAATCTGTGTTTTCTCCGTGAGTGAACGGGATAACAGAGCTCGAGTGAGAGCTCATGCACAGTCCCACCTCCCTCCGGGGCCAGTAACGAGGCTGAAGTGGCGGGGCTGCAGGGAGGAGGACTGGGAGGCAGGCACCAGCGCCGTCCCGGGCTGGCGGGGTCACCTCTGTCTGGATGGGCGGCTCACCTTTTGCCCCTGCACCCACCCAGGTACCAAGTATAGTCTGGTGGGATCACTTGGAGGCTGACCTCCTGCAGTTTGAGGTGAGAGCCTGTAGGAAGAGACACTGACTTTCCCACCCTGCCTAGACCCTCCCCGCTTCACATTTTCATTTCACATCTGCCTTGCAAATGATGTGACCACCGGTCCTTCACCTTGTGATGGCAACAAAACTGTCAACAGAGAACTGTCTGGTTAGCATATATCAGCTTTCAAAATATACACATAAGCGACTCCCAACTTAGATTAGTCAAACTCATTCCCTTACAACATGACATTGAGATCAGGAACCAGTGACTTCACGACTAAGGAAAAGGTTTTACCTAGAGTACAGCCGAGGAAATAGGGAGATACCACTTGTTTAAAAAACGGGGGAGGGGGCGCGCCTCCTCTCTTTCTGTTTCACTCTACCAAAATTTTGTAGCACCTCTTCTCCCCCTTCCTCATTCAACTAGTCCTGGAAGGGATTCATGGAACACAGGCAGGTCCTAGGCCCAGGTGCGCAGAGATAAGCCATGAGCAAGGAGGGAAGTAAAATTAGCAAGAATAACAATAGCTTCTGGACTAGTGGAACGCTTGCTGGGTAATACTTGATGCTCAGAGCTCTGTTCAAAGGGGTTTTCAAGCCTCTTTTTAAGTGTCAGGCTCTTAAAAGCTAGGTTGTTTTGTAAGTGTTTTATACATGTGACAATTCGATTCTTACAAGTGATTGCAGATGAAGAGCACCACTGACCTATTTTAGAGATGAAAATATTGACACATGGGGAATTTTAATAAGCTGCTACTCCATGTGATGAAGGCTGACTTCAGGCAGATAATTACAACAAGGTGACAAATGAAGGCACCTGGGGTATGGAAAGATCCACAGGCAATAATTTAAATAAACCAGATAGTAATAGGTAGTATTGATAAATATTTTTTACATCTTTTATGGATTATACTGAAAACTACACTATCCGCTATTTTAAACATTATTTCTACAGGAAAACTCTACTTGTTTCAAAGCAATGATTGAAAATGAATATTTTTTTATTTTAAAAATAAAAGAAGAAAACATATTAACAAACAGACATCTATTTACAAAATAGCATAAGAACAACCCAAACGATACAGAGTTACAGACAAAGTGGTAGGAAATGAACAGTGGTGGTTGTATGACATACTGGTATCTGCAAAGTGGTTTCTCAGGATAAAATGAATACTTTAAAACCCGTCTAGCAGCTCATTACAAAGTAAGTGAACCACTTGGCTTCCTTATCTGAAAAACAAAAGAACAGGCTAGATCAGCGCATGGCGTTTGTGTGCCACTCCCCTCCCCTGAGCCAGAAAAGACACCCATACTGACCATAATGCTCAGGCTGAACTGCACGTCAGCAGAATCCTTCTCAGCAGCGCTCCGGTCACTTTGAACTAGACGAGCCGTGTGATTGCATCTAAACCTAGAATGCTAAGACCACACGTTCCCCAAGACAGATGCTTCACCTCTTTAACTCAGAAAAAGAAAGCACTTTTATTTTGTTAGACGAGTTCTTGGAGAGCTGTGGGAAGACTTTCTGGAATTAAAGTGCCCTCGGTAGTGCTGTGAAAAGATGAGTTCTATGCCACACGCTGTCCTTCTCGTCCATCCTCATCTTCTGTAAAGCAGAGCAGAACATCTACAACACCAGCACCACAATGCTGCCTGCCAGTCACTACTAGCAGAATACAGAGCTTTCACCTACTTTCAGATCCTTACAAACACACAGAGAGAGGGTAAGCAACGGGACTTTCCCCATTTTAAGATTTTCATGGGCCGTGTAAACAATAGCTGAGGCTCTTCCCTCTTAGAAACACCCACAGCTGTTCCATTTGGTCTCACCCAAACATATACAACAAATGATGAACGACCAGGGTAAATACGTTACCCAAATGGAACCGGGTAAGATCACTAAACTGAGTCACAATCATGACAATCAATGAGATCATGTCATAAAATCTCACAAAGCTATACTAGCAATGGCTGAAGGGTGACACCATGTGTTATAATACATAGATTTTACAACATCTTGCACATTCAGTGAATACTTTTATTGGAGAAAAAGAAACATCATACAATGTGGGGCCCATGAAGGTCTTTTTGAGGTGAACGTGTCTATACCAGTTTCTTAACCAGATGCCTCATTCAGTGACACATCTAATAGATAACTAATTTGTTTCTTGAAGCAGCAGTTCCAGCAATACTGTCCAGAACTAAACTGCCCTTAGCAGCACTATGTGAAAGGGTTAGTTCTACATTACATGCTCTTTCTAGTCAATGCTCACTATCCGCCAAGTGTAACTGAGCATCTACCGTATCAGCACCATCATGCTGCCTGCCTAATCAGACATTTCTTTCTGATGACCACAGTTATTCAAAATTGAACCTGATCTTCCTCACAAGTTTCCTCTTCTAATTTTCTCATTTATTTCAATGGCACTTTTCCTTGTTACTCTGGCACCACTGGCACCTTCTACCTCTCCATATCATCTCATGCCTGATCCTTCTAGTTGAAGTAACTTCCACCTTGAATTAGTGCTCTTTTTCTAAGAGTGAGAATTTACTCCAAAGGTGCCGCTTTTGCTTGGATGTGGCCTTTCTTAGAATCAACCAGGGCAAGGTGTGACACCTTCTAAGGCTTTAGCTTACTGATCACGATGCCTGGGCTTCTGCCCCCAATTATTCCACTAATCCACTGAAGCAATTCAATTTAGTTTCCCTCTCTGCACAGTAAGAGTCTGGGATTAGCAGCGCTTTGGGGTTCTTACTTGGGGCAACAATACATCTTCTGTCCTAAAACTCACAATCCATCATAATCTGGCTAAACCACCTCACACAGAAATATTGCCTAAAGCCAACTCTCCCACTCTCAGCTTCTGTTGGTTTCGTTAACCCGTTCCTCTGAAGTGACCGAGCTTTTGTACCCCTACCTAAAAGGTTCTTAAGCAGAAGAGTTAACATGGGAATATTTTCTTCTTCATCCTTTCCTGGCATTTTTCAAGTTCTCTGCAGTCAGTAAGTAGGTAGTAAATGTTCAGGGGAGAAAAAAAAGAAACTTCCCAAACCAGAACCACAAAGCAAAATTAACAAAGACGCCTAACCGAGTACCCTTCAATAATGCAGCCTCTTCCTCTTTGTGGAGATTTCATTTGCAGTAAACATATGGCCTCTGTTAACTTTTAAAACCTATCAGCATTGCAAAATACAAAAATAAAACAGTTTAAAACTTAACATATATGTAAGCTGTGGCTCCAGTGTAAGGAATCAATAGTTGACAGACTGTTTTTATTTTAGTTCTCTCAAATATAGAGTTGTACTTACTGACATCCAACTGAAGGGGATAATGTCTCTAGTTAATGTGCCTAGTCCATGCAGTTATGTCAACGCACTTAATACCTTAACATACTCGTTCCCCATTCCCTAGAAGCTCTGCTTGTTTTTAAACATCAAAATGCATTATTTTATCACGTTAGTTGCAAAAACATCAACTCAGAAAGGGCAAGAGATAAAATAGTAATCCAGGGAGAGCCCACCAGGTTCTTTCCCTACCCCCACTGGTCGTCAGCTCATAGAAAGAAGAAATCAATGGTACGGAGATATCATCCATCTTCCAGAATCTACAGTGACCTGACTTTGAGTTAAGCGGAATAAAGATCAGATTAAAGACAAAAAAAAAGTAGTGCCTCATACAGACTAAAGAACAGACTAAAGAGAACACATAATTTGCTACAATAAAAGGCCTGTTTCAAATCCCACCACTTACTAATTCATAGTCAGAAGCAATCTCATTAACTCTCAACTTCAGATGCCTTACCAGCAAAATGACAGTAATCCTCATACCAGCCACGTCTACTGTGTAAGACCAAGGCTCAAATCATATAATAATGTAAAAGTGTTTTTAAAACTGCAAAATATACATTAAAGTATTATGGAAGCACTACTTATAAATCAAATGCTCACAATTTGATCTATTATCAAGTAAATAAGTCTATTGGAAAATTAACATCCATTTTCTAAGTCTCGATTTTTATATATCCTGTTTTTGTCTTTAAAAAAAAACAATAGGATACACAAAATTCTCTATAATCTCAGGCAGTTAAGTGTCTGAACACCTCTCCTTAAAGATCTCCTGGGAGAGCTATTCCACAGCTCCCTTCGTATTTTTTACTCTGGAACTGAACAACCCAAACAAGGTATAAACAAGACATCTCTTATTTCTTCCATCTAGAAACAAAAGGAAAACATACGCAGTCTAATTAAAACACTAAATAAATAATTTGAGTCTGGAACAAGTTTTATGTTAGGTAAAGACAAAATATCTGAGGCATAATGCACCTAAACTTTTCTCTTTCATTCCAATTTCCTCTTATCCAGTTTCCTAGTTTTCATAATGGAAATTTGACAGCTGCTAATCCAGAATATAAAAGAGATGTCTTTGTCTTCCTTCTTACCACAGACTGCCAGCACTTCATGCACTTGTAAAATATTAGGTAAAACCCCTAACAAAAGCAGACACTAAGATGGCTGATACAACTTCCCCAGCTTTAATCCCAAATGCTCTGAAATGCACAACTTTTTGAGTACAGACATGATGATACTCAGAAAATTTTAGACTTCGGGTGATTTCAGATTTTGAAATTTCAGGTTAGGGATCCTTCACCTGTAGAGTTCATGTAACTATTCCAAAATCGTAAAAGCTCTGAAACCTCACTTTGAAAAACTCTGAAACAGGAAATCCCAAGAATTTCAGACAAGAGATTCTCAACATTACACTGGACAATAAGAATTTAAGGCCCATGCAACTACATTTTTAAGATCTATACCACTGTGTAGAGCTGAATACAATACAACTGAACAATTTTGCTTTCATTTTTCATAGAATGCACAGTATTGATTGGTTGACTATTTGACTATGCCTTAGGCTGTCATTGAGAAACACAGACAGTGAGTAACTTAAAAGAATATTTCTATTCTGTGTTCCATCACTGTCTAGGATGTTTTTCTGGATATTCTTATTACCATATCTTCCCACAGTACTTGCTGGCTGTAGCATTTTATCGACAATTCATGCATAAATTCATTGAAATTGTTCCTGATCTACTTACCTCCCTTGCACAGTGACTCAAGGGCAGAAACTACATCTTGTCCAGCACTGCTTCAGAAATGCCAAGCACCGTGCGCCTGGCACTTTCTAAGGCTCAATAATCATTTGTTGAATGAATAAATTACTGTAATTTTTTCCAGTATATATGTTCAGGCCTAAATAGGAAATCATCTCAAAAGATGAAACTTTCTCTTTCCCATTCTTTCTGAAACTGCCTTGCTCCTAGCAAGAGCTCAGTATTTGATGATTATAACAGTGATGATTATGATAGTAAAAGCCATAGGAAGACAAATTAACCTCTCCAAAACAACATACTGAAAAACACTCCTATGCCTCAAAAAACCCCTCAGTAAAACCAGGCATGGCGGCTCATGCCTATAATCTGAGCACTCGGGAGGCTGAGGCAGGAGGATCATTGAGAGTTTGAGACCAACCTGGGCTACAAAGTGAGTTCAAGACCAGCCTGAACTGCATAGCAAGACCTTGTAAAAAAAAAAAAAAAAAAAAAAACTCAATACATTAAGGTATTATCTTTGTATTTTGAGATTATGAATGGTTATTTTCTTCTTTATTTTCTGTTTCTCAACTTTGGTTAGAGTTTTAGTAGTGCTTACATGCACCGCTAAGTCTGACAAGAATCAGTTCCTGTGTAAACAAAATCTAGTGCACTATAGTAGCTCATCTAAGAAAAATGAATCTTCTGTATTTACATTTCAGAAACCTCAAGCCTCCTGCCCTTGGTCCTCTCAGTCCAAGGTTTCAGAAAATAACTTTGCTGTTTCTTCCTGCAGGGGACCACTGCCTTGGGAACGGGTCTGTCTTCCTGAATCTGCTGGGTGTCTGGATGAAGGCAAAAGCAGGGAGCCAAGAGCGACAATGCTCTTCCACCCTGTCGAGGACACACGCGCCCCTCCGGGTCTCAGTGTGCGTTGGGCATGGCCCTGCCTACTGCCAAGTCCAGTTTTAGTTTGTATCTGGCAGAGGCAACTGTCCTTGACTAGTGAGCCTGGATTTATATTCTGTTCATAGGCAGACACACGTGCACACACAACAACAAAGAAAATTCTGTTTTTGTGTGGAACAATGCATATCGCAGTCTGAGAGGGATTTGAACCCATAAGTATCCTGAGCACTCAGTGAAGGTAAAACCTAAAGATGAAACTCCGTTACATGGATCTATCAAGATAAACTCCCTCCTTCAGTGTGGTCAATTTGGATGTACCCTGGATAAATTTCACTTCCCTAGAAGTGAAAAGTCCATACCCTTAGGGTCTAAAGTGGACTTTAGGCTGGGTTTGGTAGTGCACACTGGTAATCGTAGCACTTGGGAGGCTGAGACAGGAAGATTGCTGAGAGTTCAAGGCCAGCTTAGGCTACAAAGTAAGCCCAGCCCAAACTGCTTAGTGAAACTCTGACTCAAAAAGACTAAAATAAAATAAAATAAAATAAAATAAAATGGACCTTGCTGGAGCCCAGAGGTACAAATATATGAAGAAGTGAACCTGACCCCTGCAAGTACATCCTCTGGTGCCCAGATTCAAGGGTCCTCAAGCAGTGACTAATTGCTTAAAATTATAGGGTGCCAAAGTAGACCAGCAAGATGGAAAACCACAGGTGCCTTCTATCACCTGTTCAGTACTTGAAACCACAATTATTACTCAGGAGATACTGAAGGAAAAGATACTGCTCTTCTAGTATGGCCGTGCATGAACACACTGACTATCCACACAAGCATTTCTAAAATATGTTTCAGAAACATATCCACCAACTTAGGCCTGGGCTCAGCTCACAAAGGAGCACCACATAGGAAAATAACCCTTTTTTAGTACCAAATTTCTCTCTAAACCCTGCACCTTAAATGAAAGCAGCCTCTAAGAATAGATCCCTTATTACATTAGACAGTAAAAGTAAATGATAAGACACTGAATTCTGCTTCTCTCCTTATCCCAAAAAGGAACAATTCTCACCTCAACAGTCAAGATCCTGCCTTACCAATTTCAGTGTTCCAGCCTCGCCCTCAACAACATCAATATGCGTTCTTTCAGCAAGAGAAAAGAAGAGCTGCAACAATACACAAAGTTTCAATGACTCCAGTTCTTAAAAACTCTCATTAAAACGCTTTCCAGTCAAACCAACCTGTTCTCAAACACTAAGTATTTACTGGAAAGGCTAAAGGCAAGCCCATGCCACACACTAGGGACACCACAGTGAGAGGACAAGGTCTCAGGAGAAGGAAGAAGCATGCCGTCCCCTCTTCTATGTTTCCCCTCTCTGTAACAGAAATCCTCCATACTCCTCCCCTGGAGCGCCAATCCAACCACATTCTACTTACGCCATAGTTCAGGTGACACAGAGATGTTAACTAGATTGTTCATGAAGAAACAGCTCAAGCAGGGCTTTAATCTGGAACGTGTGGGGGCTGGGAGAAGAGAGAGTAGGAAACTTGACTGTCCTGACATCATAATTGTAATGACGCTATTTATCGACCACTTCACAACTTCAAAATACTTTAGAATCCAGTGTCTCATTTCATTGTCGTAAAATCTCCTGAGTGTCCAAGGCAACAATCACTACTTTTCAAGTGACGTCAATCATATTAGCTGCATGGTTTTAGTTATAGTATAGTAGAAGAGGCATTTGTAGAATAAACCATCATTTTTTGAGGGTACTGTGTCTTAGAGAAATGTAGCATGAGCAGTAGCTGGATCTTTAAGAAATCAGAAGATATCCTTAAGCTGTAAACTTAGTGGTGAACAAGGGACCCTGTTAAGGCCACATGTTTTTCCCCCTCAACATGCCAAAGTCAGTTAGCTTTGTTCGAAATATTTATGCGTCTCACAAACATTATCAATGAAGTTGGTGGACTTTTCTTGATATTCTCCAGAAATATTTTCTAGGTGAAAATAAAATGCAATTGTATGAATGCTATTAATAATACGTCACAGTTATAAAAAGCAAAACTAGTGTTGACATGGAGGCTATACAAAGGAAGCCCTGTGTAATGACTGGGTCTTTGTTTCTTTTTCAAAATTCCTCCTTCATTTCTTCATATACCTCCAAATACTTTTGAGATGAGAAAATAAACCCTATCAGCTATAAATCCTATTGCCATTATCAGATAAGGCATTCCTGGTATATAATCCAGGGTAATCCAGGCACAAAAGCTAAAAACTAGCACATTCAGTGAATATGTTTCCACTTGAGGAACATTTTGGGTGCATATTTTTGTCTTCCAGATGTCAGGCAGTAGCTAAGAGATAACAGACACTAAAACAAATTCATGCAAATCTCAATAAACTTATTCTAGTGATCAAACTTTGAATGATATACGCTACACCAGTTCAATCTAATTCAGATGTTCGCACCTACTCTCCCATGGTAACTCCACAAAGTGTTTGACACTGATGAATCGGTGTTAAATAGATTCCATTCCTGGATGTTATCAAGTAACCTAAAGCTTTCATCAAGCCAACAAAACCATATTGGCAGCTCAACAGTTACAAATTTAAACAAAACGGTGTAAATATTAAGTAACAGTGAGAGCAATTTCTGTTTCCACAGGCTTGCTCCTGCAAAGGAAGAGACAGCTGGGTATTTCATCCCAGACCTGAGGGGGTTGAAGAGAGGCCAGAGATGATGGGTCACCTGCTAGGTTGTCCTCTAGCATGGCACCAAACAGAACAACAGAGCTTGGCAAAGGAGTCACCATGCTGTCCACCCAACTGGGCATTAGCTCTATCCCAGCGGACTCTACTCTGGTACAGTTTCACACCATTCTTCTACTCTGTGAATTCCCTTTCCGTGCCAGGGAGGATGAGGGAAAAGATTCTGTCACACTAGGTGTTCGCCTGACCTCAGTTAATCCACTTGTTCCATTTGGGAAAGAAAAGTTTAAATGACTCCTATTCTACAAACTCCCAAAGAGACCAGCATCCTAATCAAAACTGTAAGCAGATGAAGGAAAAGATGGGATTGGTAAGGGTTAGGAACTTGGCAGGCGAGGATAGAACTGGAATGGAAATCCTGAATTTCTGCACATCACACAATTATACAAACTCTGAAGTACTGGGGAAAAAAACTCAAGAAGGATGAGTCACATAATAACACCCCTATTTTATTTAGTAGCTAATCTGAGTATATATTACGTACCGTGGCTTAGTAGTACGTTAGGAATAAGGGAACAGGTATCCATCCTTAGGCCCTGGCAAACAGTAATAGTCACGCCTGCTACCAGACATAAAGGTAACCACAGGACTCTCAAACTCTTTCTCCATAAATGGAAATCACTTCTCCTTTCCCTGAGCACTCAACCCCAAGAAAATTGTCTGCATGATTTAGCTAAACATCTACATGAAATGTATAAAAGGAACAAAAAGTTGCAAAATTATTACCTTTGTTTTTTCTTAGGTGTTAAAAGAGGGTTGGAAGCCAACTAAGCAATGCATAACGTGAAGTAACAGAACAACACCAGGCCAGGCATGACCCCCTTGGTATTCCTATCACTCAGTTATTTTCTCCACTTCTTCAAGAAACAAAGGGAAAGGATGCTGCTCTCCCAATATGAACCAAAGTTTACACCCTTACGACTTAAATTCTTTCCCATCACCACTCTCTTTGAAGATGTCACACTGGCCTGATGTGCGCATGCCCAGGAAGCCATGCAGAGGTACGAGTAGCTTGATCAGGGTGGTTGAAGATCTCAGAGATGTCAAGAGAAAAGCTGCATCAAAACTCCTTTCTCAGAGGTAGAGCAGGTGACCTCACACAGATACAGCTACACTCCCAAAACATTTTTGCAGGGCTGCCAATCATTTCCTTCTGACTTCAAGCTTTAGAAAATTCAGGTTTTCCTCTTTGGCACTTAACAGGCCTTATCTTGAAACTACTTGAAGCAATGGTGCCGCATTCCGTTGGGTTCTCTGCTCAGTAAATCTTTAAATTGGTCTCCCTTTCCTAAGCACTTGAACCCCCACCTCCACTCCAAAACTTAAACGTTTCTGCTCCACATCCTTTCCTATCTACCAGCACTAAACAACCCTTGTCAGTCCCTCTTTGAACTTTTTGTTCTAGAGTGTTGCCTGTTTCTTAAATACAGTCAGACCTCTTTACCTGTGGTTCTATTGCACAGACTCAATCAACATTGGATCAAAATATTTGGGAAACAACACTGCACATGTACTATAATGCGGATACTTTTTTGCTTCTCACTATTCCTTAAACAATGCAGTGTAGCCACTATTTCTACAGTACTTACATGATAGTAGGCATTATAAGTAATCTAGAGGTGATTTAAAGTACTAAGAGGATGTTTGTAGGTTATATGCAAATACTAAGCCATTTTATATAAGGGACATGACATTCATGGATTCTGCTATCCACAAGGAATCAGTCCGTGGTGACCAGGGGATCAGTGCAGCCCCATATTGTCTTCACACGTACCTCCCTCCTATCACTGCATGCTCAGAACTGTTCATTTTCAGAACTCATATTTACCTCGCTCATTCTGCAGCTGGGCAGTACTACTCTTTATCCTCCCGTAAGTGTGGCTCCGACCACATTTCCTGTCTGTATAAAGATATAATACCGTTTTACTCAGCAAGAGTAACATTCTGGTTTATTTTACAAAATTGCTAATTAATTCTCTCAGTCTCTCTTGAGATTTTTCCTATTATCCAAGTTACAGAGAAGGAACTATTCCTAAATATTCAACCAAAAAGCAACTGTTAAGGTTTGTATCTAGAAAAGCCTCATGCACTCATAGGTGGGGCTTTTCGGAGTTGGCTGGATTCAGGGTATATGATCTCAGGATGAAGGATGTGTGGTCCTAAATAAGTCTACTAATTGGCATGATCATAGTTGTGGGCGTGAATAACGGGAAGGTCCATGGTGGCAGTGGATGGCACCACCCAAAATGTTTGTAGCCTGAATGGGATAAAAGGAAAAGGGAGGCTTGTTGCTGCTGCAGTGGTGGCTGCTATTGCTGCTGCTGATGCTGCTGCTGCTGCTGCTTCAGAGGTGGTGGCTGCTGCTCACTGCCTTCTGCCTGCCACACCATGGACTACTTCTCTGCAGTGCCCTCTGCCATGCCATCCTGCCCTAGAGCGAGCTAACTTTGGACTGGAAACCTCTCTAAGCTGTGAGCTACAATAAACCTTTTCTCCTTTAACTTTAGGTGTCAAGTATTTTGTCTCCACAATGAGAAAACTAAGACAGCAAGTACTGTGGGAAATTGTCTACCTGACAAAAGAATTAAATACTGTAGGCCTGCTGACATTAGTGAAGTGGTCTAACCAACACAGCTTCACCAGAAAGAGACAACAAATAAAATACACATGGGGTACACTTTTTCTTAATTTGTTTTAAATTGTATGTTCTCCCACATTATATGGTCTACTATTCTTTAACAAGAATTTGGGACAGACAAATCAAGGTAAATGTGCTGCTAACGGGAGTTGGTACATGTACATAATACATCCTAATTCCCAGTGCTGTGCAGCAGGAATGCAGACAGCCCTCAGCTGACTTGGAGACAGAAGCACCTGAGGGTCCATTCTCTTGCTCAGGCCAATACCATCCTCACAAAGCTTGGGCTTCCTCACAACCTGCTAGATGGGCTCCTCAGGGAAGCAGCCCAGGACAGAGGGAGGGAGTCTTAGCTCACATGGGCTGACTTCCTCTCTCCTTCTTTGGTTAGCTGCAACAAGTCCTTGCCCATTTCCAGGTTGAGAGAACAAAGACCGCACCTCTTGGTTGGAAGAGTGCCAGTCACATCCTTTAAAAGGATGAGGAAAAGGCTAAACATATGAGTGTATCCACAGTACCTTTGGAAGATACAATCCACTATAACCTAACTCTGATCATAAGGAAACAAATCTATAATGGAAAATATTCAACAAAACAACTGGCCTCAACCCTTCCAAAAATCAATTTCATGAAAGACAGAAAAAGGTGGGAAATAGTGTACATCTGACCCATAGAATTTCCTGTGATAATGACAACACTCTGCATGTGTGCCATCCAACAAGGTAGCCATCAGCCACATATGGCCAGTGGGTCCTTGGACTTCTGCCAGTGTGACTGATAAACTGAGGTAATTTCATTACTGTTTAATCAATCTCAATTTAAATAATCATACATGGTTATCATACTGCACAGCACCGTTAAAGATTAAAGGAGACCCTCAGGAGAGGATAATCAAATGCAATGCATTGGCCTTGACTAGATTCTCCCTCAAAGAAACCAAAACAGTTATGAAGAGCAAAACTTTGCTCTGACTAGAGAAATCTGAAAATAACCTACATAATTGATGACAGTACTAAATCAGCACTAAAATTTTGGACAATTAAAGTTGCAGAGAAGGTGGTAGAAGTCCTGGTTCTTGAGAGCTATGAAGTCAGAATGAAGTGCTTAACATCTGTAGTTTTCCATGAAATGAAGAGATAAAAGCAGAACATGTGGACATGCATGCCCGTGTACACGTGGGGGACAAATACAAATGGGGGCAAAGTGGAAATAGTTATTGTATGCAGGTGAAACATACAGATGCTCAAGGTACAGTTTAATGTTTTCAGTGATTTAAATTTTTAAATAAAAAGATGCAGAGAAAGTGAATTCTCATTCATAATACCTTTCCTACCTCTTATATAAACCATATTACCAACATTAACTTATGCTTTAATATTTTATAACTTGCTACCATATATCCTCTCCATTTTCTTTTGGATTTCATAATACACAGAGGGCTAGGATACACCAAAAATGGCCCAATAAACACGTTTTAACTAGTTAATCTTAAAAGGTGTAACTGTTAATTGACAAGTACAATTATTTTTGCCAAGTAAAGTTGTATTATGCATAGCAACGTTATATCATGAGGGTAGCAATTGACTATATTTACCTAATTTTGATCTGATTCAACACAGAACTGATTTTATGCAATAAAGACAACCATCTACTATATTTTAATATTTTCCCTCTACTGAACATGCTGGCATCTATGAATTAAACATTTCTGTATGAAAAAAGTTCTAAGTGTCTTTTAAATTTCAGAAGGGTAAAGAGAGTTTCAATTATATGTTCATTATAAAATTATGGTTAAAGTTCAGGATGTAGCTCAGTAGGAGAACACTTGCCTAGCATGATCCAGGTCCTGGGTTCTATCTCAAACACAGCAAAATATATATGGATGTATGTGTGTGTGTTAAATATTTCCAATATAAGCTTATATTACAGTGTAAAACCAAGAGGGTTTGGAGTTTTTTCCTCAGAATACAGGTCATAATCACGTCCAGATAGAAGAGAAAATAGCTGTGTATGCTAATGACTAATACTTATACCTAACTCGGTTCACAGCCTAAACTTTCCAACCTGGTATTTAACACAAAAGAGCACAACAGGAGAAATACTGATGAGAGAAAGCAGAAATAGCCTGACTGTGGCCTTAATGTTCCAGCATAGATCTTTGCAGCCACATAGTACAAGGCAGGGGCAGCGCTGACAGGCGAGGAGCCGGAACACCCTGCGCCACAGTGACTAAGCTGGCTTCACAAGGGGCCTCTGCTCCTTCATGGAAAAATCTCAGCGCTTCTCATCTTTAAATGGCATGGATAAAGGGAGTCATGTGGCTTAGAACTACATGATAAAATCAGAAACAAAAAAAGCTCGCAAGTCTCTCTGCAGGTGTTACACATGGCACCTTCTCTCCTTCTCACTTCGGCACGGGAGGGAACAGCTCCTCCGTACTCTAGGGCCAGTGCTCCAGGGTCAAGGCTAAGTCAAAGGTCCAAAATCATTTACATTCAAGACAATACCTGGTGCCTCCTCTACTCCTTTGCGGTCCCATACCTCTTTATGAAAGTACACAAAAGCTAATTATCTCCCACATAGATTTCTTGCTATGGAGAAAACAGTGCCTTACTTTTTATTTACAACATGTTCAGCACAGTACCTATATAAAGCTGGAACATGAAAACTAGTATATCAGGAACTTAGTAGCTGCATGAGAGGGCAAGAGACAATACATTCAAGTCCATAAGGTTCCAGGGAAAAGCAAATTAAGATATATGCCAGGTTCAGCAAGAAAGAGCCAAAATATCAGATAGAAACTCTCAGAACCAAACACTGATTCTCTGTATAACGTAAAACCAACAGGCTTTTGATACCTTTTCTGTCTCTGAGTCTGTGACTATAAATCCTAAATATATTTTATGCTTTTGGTGAGTGAAACTTCAACTAAGTAAAGTAACATCTGAACCTCAGGAATGAGACATTTTACTTTGTCAATTTATTTCTGTTTGGTCAACATTCACATCTATTGACAGCCGCTTGAGGAGTGAGATCCTAGAGAAAGAGGGTCCATTTAGATAATCTGGCTAAAACTCTGGTATCTTTTTTTAAGCTGCCACTTGACATAAAAACATAAGGCCCCAAACTTTCTGGGGAAGGAGGAAATAAAACAACAACTCAAAAAATAAAAAACAGGTCAAATCTATAGCCACAAGTAAGCATCACCTGTGTCAAGTACAAAGTCAGCCTCCCAAATCCGTAGACCATTTT
The DNA here is from genome assembly GCA_004027595.1 of Dinomys branickii. NCBI lineage: Eukaryota > Metazoa > Chordata > Mammalia > Rodentia > Dinomyidae > Dinomys > Dinomys branickii. The sequence goes on along the minus strand of PVLD010001005.1, from coordinate 93,533 downwards.
CCATTCAATTACTTTACACTGAGCATCAGAAATAGCCTTTTCTATAAACAGGGTAAGCCACATGTCATGGTACTGATTAGGTGATAATTAACCTTAGCAGCCCTTCAAGTTAAGAGATCACAGCCAACTTAGAATTCCCAAAGAAAGGAGATACATAAAGTGAACCCACTCTAAGAACACTCTTACTGAACGTAAGACACAAAAACTTACAGGATCAGGTCAGTCTTAGGCCCTAAGAAAACGCTGTATTGCCAACACTCTTGCTCTATTCTCCATGAGAGTGAAATAAATGCCCTATTTTTCTAGCACATTCATAAAGGGTTAGAGTCACCACTTGCCCTAACACTATTTGTCACAAACTGGGGTATGTCTCCTTGCCTGCCTCACAGGGTTGTTGTCATCTGGAAATGGAAATGGTCTCACGGGTCTCCTTGTTGGGATACCTGTCAAAATACTCATTAGTCAGTTTTAAGCTATCTGGAAATCTGTTTTCCCACTAGAATTTCCCACAGTAAAAATAATCCAAGTGGAAAAAATATTATAGGATGGTCTTTCCCCTGAGAATGAAAGCTAGGTTTTTTTTTTCTTTTGATTGTTCTTCTACAAACATTTTTTGCTCAGTTTAGAACACTGTGTGGTGAATTTTACCCTGGAAATCAGAGTCATGGTCCCACTTCTCTGCAGTTAAGAACTGACCGCTTATAAAATTCCAAGTCCTACAGACTACTAGAGCTGGAAGGGTCTTAAAGATAGCCATTTAAAAAAAAAAAAAACCTGTTCTGGGCAGTACAATTAAACACTGAATGATCCCACTCAAAGGGACAAAAAGGCCAGGATTTAAGAATGTTAAGAGCAGAGATAACAGTTGTCTTATCAATGTATGTAGTATTTGTTATGGTTTGTGTCTGCATGTCCCCCCAAATCCTCATGCAGTTATTTGGTGGCTTTTAGAGTTTATGACTCTAAATCCCAATGCTGGGATTACGGGTGTGAGAGCTATACCCGTCCTAGGGCAGACAGTTTGCTGGGATTATGGGTGTGAGAGCTATACCCTAGGTGGATAGTTTGTATATGTAAGGGAGAGAAAGAGGCTGCTGGCTGCCTTTCCTCCCTTCTTGCGCTTGTTGCTTTACTGTGTACCGCCACCGTGAACTGTTGCCCTCTGCCATGTGCCACTGTGCCTCAGAACCAGCCAAGTATGGCCTGAAACCTCCGCAAAAATAAACCTCTCCTTCCTTCATTTTGGGCGCCGGCTATTTCGTCTCAGCAGCAAGGAAAAAGTAACCAAGACAGTATTTATCTATTATTAAAAGAAAACCACCATAAAAGTTGGGGGTTTGATCATTTAAATGATAGAATTAACAAAATCCAGTTAAATTTAAAATCTCCAGGGCATGTTTAAAACAAACATTAGGCACAGCTACAGGTGTTCATAATTACAGAGGCAAACAATTCTCTTATAAAATATTTAGATCCCTTGTGAAGAAATATCCCCCTCCTTTTCCATGTGCACCAAGTCAAACCTAATCTCTCTTCCTGTCACCCATACAATTTCACTTTATGTTCTGCTAGCAAAGATTGCATACAATAACCCCAAAGAACAGAACAGAGTTATCATTCTGTACAACAATGACAGCAAAATAAATTGATGTATGCTCAACAAACAGTATGGAAAATGAGACACAATCAGGCAAATGTCGTAAGTCATTCTTCTGTCATAAACACAAGTAGTAAACTTTATCAACAGGTTCTCATTAAAAGAACTTCCAAGCTGAGCGTGGTGGTGCATGCCTGTAATCCCAGCATTTGGGAGGCTGAGGCAGGAGGATCATTGCCAGTTTGAGACCAGCCTGAGCTACAAAATGAGCTCAAGGCCAGCCTGAACTGCATAGCGAGACCCTGTCACAAAGAGACAAAAAACAAAAACAAAAGAACTTCCACATTTGGCTGGGTGTATTGGTACATGCCTGTAATCCCAGCACTCAGGAGGCCAAGGCAAAAGGATCTCTCCAAGTGTGTGACTAGCTAGGGCTATGTAGTAAGTTCAAAACCAGCCTAAACTACATAGTGAGACCAAAAAAAAAAAAAGAAAAGAAAAATGAAGAAATGCCATTTTTGGTATAAAACTATAACAAGAAGAAGGAAATGAAAAGTGCATCTTCAAGGACATATTTAAAAGAATTGCTCCCAATTTTAAATAAAATAAGCGAAGTAGCAGTGAGGTTACTAATCAGCATCTAAAAGTCCATGCAGGGCCGGGCATGGTGGTGCACCCCTGTAATCCCAGCACTCTGGAGGCTGAGGCAGGAGGATCATTGCAAGTTCAATACCAGCCTGGGCTACAAAGTGAGGTCAAGTCCAGCTTAAACTGCATAGCGAGACCCTGTCCCAAAAAGACCAAAAAAAAAAAAAACAAACAAACAAAAGTCCAGGCAAATATGGTATAAAACAGTAACATGCACTAGCAAATATTAGAATAAAACTTTTTTAGAAATGTCTTAAATATCATATCTGAAAAGCAAAACATAATTAAGACATTAACATATAAGATAATTTATGATTTATAACAATTGCTATAAAACTATTCCATGTCATGAGAACAATCTAGGTTCTAGTGAACACCTCCCAAACAATAAATATAAAGAATAACCATGCTTTCAGCCTTTGTCTAATACTAGGGTCCACAAGAATCTGATTCTGAAGCTTATTCTCAGCAGCTGAGTAGTACTCAAAATAGTTTCAGTGCCATAATTACTTGAAATTTTTATATTTTAACTTTTACTCATTATGACAACCTGGAATAAGAATAACCTAGTAAACAATGACTTAACAAACAACAGTGGACCTAGTACACTCTGCCAATAAATTCCAAAATAAACTGTAAAAAGCCAAGCAAACAAGAGATCACATTGTTCACACTATTAAAATATTCTTTTTTCATATGAAGAGAATTTGTTTAGCTGTTCAAGGTTTTACTTTCACAACACACGTATCCACGCCACAGCGAGACCCTATTTAAAATTTCCTAGCTTATATTCATAAAGTAAATATTAAGGTTGACTTTATGAGACTTTCAGACATTAAGTTTGGGGAAGTTAATAGTCACCAAGATATGATCACACTTAAAGTAATGAACCAAAGAATGAGGTTTTGTTTACATCCCCAAGCACAACAAATTATAATTTCTAGTGAAACACCTCTTATTTTCCATTTTATATCTTTCTTCTTTTTTCTTTTTCTTTTTTTTTTTTTTTGGTACCAGGAATCAAAGTCAAGACATTATACTTGCCAGGCGGGTGCTTGTGCCCCAAGCTACATCCCTGGCCCGTCTTTTTTCTGAATAAAGGTTACAAATACATCTTTTTGTACTGTTTCCCTAGTCTTAATCTCAAAATCACTGTTTTTATCTTGGTTATACATGTATCATTTACAGAGGGATACCCTTATGTAGCCAGTTACACTCCGGTAAACTTGTAAATGAAAAAATGATACAGAATAAAGAATAACATAGAGACTATTTCCTTACTGATCCTCATCTAATCTTGGGAAAATCACTTCCCTAAAGCAGTAATTCTATCCAATAAAGTTTTTTTCCACTTCTAAACAGAATCAGAAAGGACAGTGAAACCCTAGACAATCTCTAGTTTACTTGACATGTGTGCTTTTCATAGTTCACTGCTGATAATACTTGAAAATCAACAGTAAATTAAATTAGGCTATTTTTATTACTCTATTTGAATTAAATTCTTAGGCTAATATTTTTAATGTATACTTTAATAAGTATAAAGTATATAAATAATTAGGGAAGCTGACCAAGATGCATAAATTAGAAGGGCCAAGTACCCATCTAAATTTTCTATAGTTCTTTTTACTGCCTAAGATTTATTAAGGTTGTTTAACATACAATTCTTCACTTTGGAAGGCTTTTTGTGTTTTTGTTTTGAGACAAAATCTTACTAGCTCCAGCTGGCCTTGAACTCACTGTGTAGCCCAAGCTGGCCTCCAACTCATGATGCCTCTCCTGCCTCGGTGCTGGAACTGTAATTGTGCGCCACCACATCCGACTGGAAATCCTTTGTTGTCAAGCTCATTCTTATGTCTGATGACAAATGGAACCCACAATCATTATTCTAGACTTCCATGTTAAATAAGTTCCATGTCTTCTTGAGATAGAATCTCCTTCCGTATTGACAGTAACATTTTCATTATTTCTGCTGTGTCCAGTGGACCTTGCTTCATCAGCAACTTGATTTCTTTACCTTCGATGCTGTGAAATCCCAAGACTGAGATGATATCCCTGCCAATCTCAACGCTCATGTACTGGCTTAGGACTGGCTCTTCTGTCAAGCAACCGTATTAATGGGATACATGGCTTGACCACCTGAACAACCATGCTGGCAGATGCCCTCTTGCTGCCCACCACGTCCTTGGGGAGGGGCGCCGAAAGTATTCATAATTACGACATTATTTGGTAAAAACTGCACTAAAGCACAGCTTTTGAGGCCCATGAGGTTCAATGAGTGTATCAGGAAGACCTCACTGTTTTACTCTTAAGTTGGTTGTTCACACAAACCTTGAAAATTATCCTCTAATGCCAGGGTGGGAAAGGAAGGTGTGAGGCTGAGGTCCTCTCATCTGTGTCAGCCTGCTCATCAAGAGGTCAGTTTATTCAAAAGTTACCAAATGCCTCACCACAATGGCTTACTTATGAAACGTGAAATTTCAAAGGAATTTTCATAGCTCGTATTTAAAAGAAGGGGAATTTGAAAAAGCGGTGTGTTTGCCAGAATAACAGTACATTTTGCCTGTTGTCATGATTAAACTTTTTCAGAGTGTTTCAGTAAAACTTGTGGCCTTTTACCTTTCAGTCTACTGAGAAGTTACCTGTACAAATTTTAAAACCAACAGACAAGACAAAAACTTAATTCTTCCATCATTTAACAAGGATTGAGCTCCTCTTGTATACAAAAGAAGCACTAGTGCCGGCTTTGTGGCTGGTCCAGATGTAAAAATCAGATACAGAGGCCACCAGTAAGAAGCCGGACACTGACATCCATGAGACACACAGCTTAGAACACACAACAGACATATGTGCCTACCAGATCCTGAGAAAGCATACTAGGAGGGAAGAGGTATCAATGAAGATAAAGGTTATTTTGTAATGGCAGGGGAACTGGAACTTAAATGACAGATTAGATTTGAGTATGAGTCCAAAGACATTCTAAGTCATAACAGGAGAGACACTCAAAGCAGTGAAATTGGAAAGACTGAAGTATTACAGGGAGAATTGTACTGTAAATAAAGACCAGCCACACCTGAGCTTTGACAAGAGAGATTTGAAAGAAGTAATGTAAATAAACTGAAGTGGGTGGGTATATTCAGATACAGCAAGACACAGACACAAAGGCAGATAGAGAGAGAGACCGTCAGGAGACAATAGTTTAAGAAAATGTCAGGAGACTCCAAAATGGTGAAGAATTAAGCAGACGGGGTAAAGGCAAGAGATAACAGCAGTGTTTGGCCACCAATTAGACAGGAGAAGGGATCAGAGACATGTTCTTCTGATGGACTAGAAATTCTCCCTAGGACGGAACTATTTCTGAATCTATTACAAAGGGCTATTTGTGGCCAAATTGATAGTTGATTTAAAAGTGCAAAAGGGGAAAAGAATCTATTCCATATCATCTAATCAAGAACTCAAATGAGACATCACAGAGAAATTATCCCATTTTTTTCTTCCAGTGTTCTTTTTCTTTTTTAAGCTTTGGGAAAAAACTGGTGAAAACATGCCTGGAAGTCATCCAAGTGACAAAGGAAACTCAATACTCAAGTGTCATCTGATCATAACTTTCCTTTTCAGTTCCAGGCCCGAAGCCACTGAATGGAAGAGTCAGCTCTGCCCAAATGCAAAGTTAAAAATACACAAGAATGACAAGAGATGGGGAGGTGGAGTGGCACCGCAGGCCAACTGCATCTGCCTCACAGCTTCACCTCCAAGTGCTCCGGGAAAGAAAACAGATACAGCAGTCAAACAGCAAACACGTTAATTCTGTTCAGTGTTGCTATCATACTTTGTTTACAGGGAAAGCAGGAACTGGAATCGCTAGTACCCAAAACCACTGAAGTATTTGTTCACTGAACACATAAAACAGAAAAATTCAGGACTTAGTACGCAGTCAGCATTGTGCTAGAACACAAAAGAGACCAAAGATTAAGTGTTCATAGACGGGTTCAAGAGAAAAACAAGCAAGTGACCTGTAGACTACAACATGGTAACTATTTAAAGGGAGTATGAGACGCCACTTGGGTACAATGAAGAGATGACTAATTTCTTTTCCTGGTAAAGAGATGTCTAAGCTGAATCCAAAATAATGAGTAGTTTTCCATAGACACAGCTGACAAAGGAGAAACTCAAGGCAGACAGAACAGCACAGCAAAGTCACAGAAGAACAAAACTAACGTACTCGGGAAATTTCAGGGGTTATGGTTTTTATGGAGGGACAATGAAAGGGTGAGGCTTAGACAGAAAACAGGCACTGTGCGACAGAGGCCCTTCACTGTGGGCCACTATAAAGCAGAGCCGACTTCATAACGGGCACAGGGAGAAGCCCTGAAGAATGCCTAGTTGTCACCTGGGCAGCAGTAGCTCCATGTAAGGAGCAGGACAAGAAGAGTGAGGCTGGCGGAAATGCAACACTTTCGTTCTGAGAAATGTTGAGTCTATTGGGTTTGTGTGTCACTGGGGCAGTCAGAAATGCAGGCTCAGCCCTCAGGAGAAAGGCAGTGAGACTCATGTGCGAAGAGAAGCCACGTAGAACCTGAGGTCATCGTGAAAGGTGATGAGAGAGAGACTGTAACATGAAAGGAAATGAGGGCTGAGAAAAGAACTCTACAAATTGAGAACCTTCTCCACTAGTGAGCGTTTCCGGTACACAAAACCATTAGCTGGGAAAAAACAAAAACAAACAAAAAGTGCTCTCACTACTACCAACAGATGGTGCTAGACTTACCCGAGCGGAGTCTCCCTTCCAATGGTTCTTAGGTGCACAGCTTCTGAAATAATACATGAAAGGAGAGGTGGGTGCACACTAGCAAACAACAGCCCAGGGGGGGGTCAAAGGAAGGGAAAGCTTCTTTTGAGCAAGTGGCAAAGATCATTACAAACTCACATTCATTCAGCAAACAGACAAATCTGCATGGTAACCAGAAACGGATAAAAATTCAGTCGGAAATAAACACAGACCATGTCCTCCAATAGTTTACAGATAAATACAACAGCAAAATGAAGTAAGATTATTTCTTTAATTGTACATTTTCCTTTTAGTTTTGGAGACATGCACTCAAGCACCAGACCTCAGTGGGCTGACTAACACAGAAGGGGGGACAAGGACATAGCAGGTATAGACTTTTCTCCAAAAATATCGGAACAAGACAGAAATAAGATAGCAACAAGAAGACCCTAAGGTGACATTTTCCAGATAGTGAAAATTACTCCATCAAGAGACACCTAAAGTCCAAGAGCTTACTATATAAACACTCAGACACGGACACGTACAATGAGAGAGAAAGTATTTTAAAGTGACTCCATAGTACATTTTACAATAGACAGAGCCTAAATTATTAAAATTACATTCCCATGTTATTAATTTTAAATACTGATGGCTCTCTTACTGCACTTTGGTTTAAGTCAAGGTGAAAATTAGAAGGCAATCCTGAGGCCAGAGAACTTCAGTCATCCCCAGAAGAAGAAAATGAACAGAGATTCCCTAACGCCGTTGACATTGAAGATTTTCACAGGATCTGCTCCCCATCGAAGAGATACGTGAAATATCTTAAAAGTGGGTTCACCAACCCCTTGAAAAGATGCTGAAGAGGGGTAAGACAGTTTTGGGAATGGGAAGAAAGATACAGTGGGGCAGAAGCAAGAAAGTGTTCTAAGTGCAAGTACTTAAATAATGATTTAAATGTGTCAAGTTGAAACAGCCCACATGTATTTTATCATTCCAGCAAATAATCTCAGTACATTATGTTGATATAACATATGATGTGAAATATATCAACAGGAAGAAGAAATTCCTATCTGTGTCTAGTCTGTCTACAGAGAGACAAGACGACAATTAGAGAAGTCACTGTCAAATCAAACAAACATAATAATTCACATTGGTAACTATAGTTTGGATCTCACGGTTGGTAGTAGTGATTTATACAATGTGTGACTAAGGCTGGAAATCTTATGGGGCTTTAATTAACATAATTACATGTATTTACAAATATTTGTTAAATATAAGAAAAACAGCTTCATCTTATTTGGATAGCTGAACCACTCAAACTAATTTACTGCAGAACAAAAGAACAGAAATAATTCATCTAATGATATATTCAAACACTAACATTATCTTTTTTTTTTCTTTTTAACATAGGTCTTCTAAAATAACTGTGTATTAGACTATTATCAAGATCCTCTGGTAATGATTTAAGACACAGGAAGAGTATCCAGAACAAAGAAATAATGAATTTTTTTGTTCTTTTAGAACAAAAGTGTTTGTATGTTAAGGTTCTGGCCAAGCTGCAGAGATGAATTTTTATGTACATCCACACTGCCTCCTCCTCCCCGCACCACCCTCAGCTTGCACACAAGCTTAGTGTTACTGAAGCTAACAGCAGACAGGTATTACTCTCCGGGTAGGGAGACAGAACCTGGAAAATTAGGTCACAAGGTTGCCACAGGGACTCCAACCATCTGTCTGGCAAGTTAGTGTGACTTCCTCCTCCCTGTGATCCTGTGGTACAGTGCCCAGTAGGCAAGATAAGGGAAAGGCTAGCAGGGCTTTCTACAACAGAGACAAAAATATCTGATCCAGATTGCCATGAATGTGGGGAAGCTCAGGCATGCACCTCGATCCTTCCACAGCCAACAGTCATCGAGAATGTGATAAGTATCTAGAACATCATGTGCTGAAATCTTTTTATTTTTAAGTTCTGTGTCCATCACGGCCCAACCCCTACATACTGACGGGATTTAAAAGGACTCCTTGATCCTGCTAGCAAACTACCGTGCTCTCTGTAATGCAAATAAAGAAGTTTTTTGAAACAGATAGTTATGAATCTTTCATTCATATTAGCTAACTAGAAACACATGAGCCACACACACTGTGAGGATCATTTCAATGGTGTGTAATTTGAGAAGTATGTTAGAAAGGCTTGGCTCTACTACAGGAGGAGTACACTTTTTCTTTCTTGCAAGTGAAATGCAAGAACAATTTCACAACTTTACAATTTATATGGCAGTCTTACTACCCACATGCAAAATTCAAGATAATAGAATTTTCCCAACTCTATAAAGTTTAACACTTTGTCACCAACTTGAAGTCTACAGTATGACTTCATTTTATAAATAATGGATTCTTCATTCCTAACGTTTCCCAGGGGGAAAAATATTGAATAAAGTATATAAAAATAACACAAACCAGACTTGTCTGATATGATCTTAATAGCTGCAAATCTTTCCAAGGGAGGACTGGTGTGTTGTCATTTGTCCCAAAGTTCATAAATAACAAGTATTCCTTTGTGAAATTATTGTAAAATCAGGCATAATTTGGAAATAGATTTATTTTATAACCCACAATAACAGCACACATAGAAAAATATAATACAAAATATCTTCACATTAGAATTGAAAACTGTGAATTTCTGAATAGAAAAATGTGAATGGCAATTACAGAGAAAGAGACAGGTTTTCCTTTACTTTCCACTTTTTTTAACATTTACCTCTTTTTTTCTTCCCAGTACTAGAGATGAAACCCAGGGCCTCAAGTGCGTAACCACTGAGCTACATCTGTAGCCCTTTTTAAGAAAAACTGCAACCAGGTCTCACTCGGTTGCCCAAGCTGACTCCAAACTTGAAAACCTCCTACCTCCGCCTCCAGAGTAGCTAGGATTACAGGCACACCGTGCCTGGCTGATGCTTCTTTAAAGTTTTTCAGCTTCTTTTAATTTAATCTAACACTGGGCACTTAGTAACGATAAGAACTTTGCACTGTTAACTACAATATCCTCACTATTTAGTAACAGAACTAGCATTTAACAGCACTTATTTCTATTTCCTTATTGACAGATAAATCTCACTAGCTGAAACAAAATTATTTTCTACTAAATGAAGTTGTACATATCCAACACTGTAAGATCAAGAAATATAATTGGGTTGCATTAAGCCAGGGGCTGCCAATGGCCCAGCCAGCCCTCTAATCATACATAAACCACCTCACAGATGCACATCACAAGGAAGATCACTGAAGAAAGCTAAGAGACCTAACAAAATCTAACACCCCTATAACAAAACACCCTCACATATGACAGAAAATCGCTATATATTTTATTAAATTCAGCACAACTTGATGAAACATTTTTCTTCTATATGTTTTCTTTTAAACGAAATATCTGTCCCAGTACTATCCTTTCCAGTGGCTGACAGCAGTAATGAAAATTTAGCAAGAGTAATTAGAGGGGGAGGAAGAGGAAGCTCAAATGATCACAGCCAGAAGCTTTCAAAAATTCCTTCAGAAAAGAAAAAATACACTTCTGGCTGAATTAGTCCCTCTAGTCTTAAAAGTTAAGCCATGTTCTCAGCAGTCCTTGCAAAACCCCACAGACACCATAATTCTCTGGAACACAGAAAAACCTGACAGGCTTAGATTAGCTACCTAATCTGAACAAACCATCCTAAATTCATATTCAGGGTCTCAGGAATTAACCACAACAAGACTAACCTCTATGAATCTGCAAGCATTTAGTACACTAATGCACAAAATCCAATTAATGTCCACCTTACTCTAATAAAATCATTGTTAGCTAGAAACAATGTACCTAGCTATTAAATCTTGTAAAAATAGGAATTTCCATGTACAGAGCCCAAAGCCTTTTATTTTGTCTTTATTTACTGAATATTTACTATAGTCTCACATTAAAGAATATATTGTTTCTTATGACATATAATCAAAGTTCCTTAGAGACAGTCCTCGAACAGCATAGTGGGGATAAAAATGGCTTATGACTTCTTGAGAAATTTTAGTTTTTCTACTCTTGAGATCAGTGAACTATTCCTTTATCAGATTCCACCAACAGCATTTCTTTTTCCAATCACTTTACCATTTTATTAATCAGCTTGGAACTTTATTTTAGATGTTATATTTCTAGATAACAATAGCTTGATCTCATTGATGCCTTCGAAAACCATAACTATAACACAAAATGTAATTGATCCATTGTATTCAATTACTCTTTATCAATAGATCTCTTATCATGGAGCCCTGGGAGAGCTACAAAAATCATACTTCAACTATTCCATTAACTGCCTGGCAGCAAGAAAATGGTAATAACTATAGATAACAGATATTGCTGGAAGAGGGAAGCCCTAGAGTTAAGATGAGACTATGATTCCTGTGTAAAGGCTGTGGAGTATACCGTACAAAATTCTTTTATATAACTTCACTTGAGGCACATTTCAATTCAAAGTCTAAAATTCCCTACAGTAGTAAAGGACTTCCACACAATAAACTGAAAGCTTAAAAAAAAAAAACCAGTAGCTGGTATGTATTCTGAAATACAAATAAAACCACAGCGGATCTTTCTAACTGGTATAAAAACTGAATAGCTTTATTTTGAGACTGGGCCTCCTCTACTGTTACCGTTAAGCACTGTTATCATATTGACTCTAGACAAAATTTCAGGATCTTTCTAATAAGATTTTACTATTTTCAAAATAAGTTGTACCCAAATAAGATGGAAGGTGACATGCGCTTCAATTACTCCTTTGTTTCAAAACCCCCTAGCTGCCTAAACTTGACCTTCACTGTCACAACTACTATGAACGTCTCTTTTATTGAGACTTCCCTCGCCATTGCCAACATCTCAGCAAACAGTGAGAAAATCACAACTGCACTAATGGGAGACATCAAAGTTATGAAAGACACACTTTTCAAATAAAGTCGTGTGAGGATTGAATAAGGCTGCCAGACTGGGGCTAGAGAACAGGGAAAGTGCAGAAGAGTGGGCTGTGCTGGAGAAGCCCACGTGATGACTTACCTGCCTGAGGGTGTTTATAGGACTATTTTCTTCACGAGACCATTGAAAGTAGAGAGGCTTAAGATAAAGTCGAAAAATGTGAAATGTGACCAAGTACACTGATGCTGTGGTAACCAGGACTGAAACTTCTTGCTTCAATACTTAAGGAAAGAAACATACAATGTTAAAATAACTTAGGAAAGATGCTTTAAACAAGTGATTCTGTAATTTTATAAAACAGCAAATGCACCAATAGGTAAAATATAAATACCTAATTATTCCTAAATTTAAATGATAGTACAGAGGGAGGGAGGGACAGAGATAAGTTGCCCAGGCTGGTCTTAAAACTCCAAACTCAAGTGATCCCCCTACTTCAGCTTTTGAAGTGCTGGAACTCCGGCTATGCCACCCTGCTTGACTAAGTTATCGGGTTTTTTTATTCTTCTCTATACATTATTGTTCAGGCTTGGCTACCATAGATTTTTCATTTTAAAATAGAAATGTTTAATACTTTAACAATCTGTGAAATAATGCACCTTACAATCTTTAGAAGGTTATTCTCCTCAGTAGTTAAAAACAATCTAACACATATTCTTCGTTCACATACATTAATCCCACACCTTTACATGGGTATCACTTGAATAATGCTGTAAGAATTAGCTCAATGGCCAAATCTTTATCACAAAAAATTATAGTGCTGGAGCGAGCGGAGCACGGTGCTGAGTTCCCTCAGCAAAAAAAAATGTCCGCCTGAGGAGACCCATAAGTTCTGTGGGGCAACCCGCAGCTCGCGCATGGCCCAGGGAACTTCCGCCGGAGGCTGGACCCGCAAGAAGTGGCCAAAGATGAACCCGCAACAGCCGCGCATGGCCACGCCAGGGACCAACAAGGAGCTGAGCGAACTACTGGACTTCAGTGCGATGTCTTCCCCACCTGTTAATAGTGGGAAAACCTGACCAACCACCGTGGGAAACAGTCAGTTGAGTGGATCAGAACTTAGAAGATAATGAAACACTTTCCACCTTTCTTTATGAAGCGAGAATTTACCTAATTATCTAAGCCAGACAAACAGTAAACAACAAAGGAAGGACAAAGGAAAAAGAAAACTGTGGACCAATTTACCTCATGAACATATTGCAGAAATCCTCAAAAAAAAAAAAAATTAGCAAATTAAATTCCACTGTTCATAAAAGGAAAAACATAATCAAAAGAAACTACAGGTAACATCATACTTCAAAGTGAAGGAATGAAGGTTTTCTTCCATGAATGAAAACAAGACAAGAAGGTCTACTCTTAACCTTTTTCCAGGTCAGAATTTTACTGGAAATCCTAGTCAGCATTAATATGGCAACGAAAGGAAATAAAAGCGGAATCAATACTCCTCAATTAAAGAGTAATATTTTAAAACTTCCAAATATATAGTTTGTCATAAAACAGGTAAAGATCTGAAAACACACTAGAAAGAAAAATTGTAGATTTACACACACAAACACAAACACAAGTCGAGCCTACTTTTGTGGGGGTCGGGGGAAGTCTACAGAGGTAATGTTCTTCCTTCTCTATATGAAAGAAACAGAGTGTGTGTGCAGTGATACAAAACAAGTCATTAATATTCCAAGTTATAAACTGAATCTCAAGAAATGTAGGCCAGCCCCCCAAAAGTAAGCAAAGTTTTTTTTTAATTTGACATTCATTATCATACAGTGTACCTTTGTTTAAATTTTAAAACTACCTTATTATACACTTGTGTGTAAAATCACCATTAACCTGGAGTATCAAAATCACTATGGAGATTTACATAAACTGTATTAAATGTGTTTTCAAAGGGGACATGATTTACACTTATTTGTTTTCACAGCTTGATTTTATCACACTTTTCTCAACATTTTAATTTCTAATTAAGAATATTACAAACAATTATAATTACAAACAGATATTAGAATCAGCAGGATAAAATTACAGTTTAATGATCACAAACAAACTTCATACACTAGAACCACTTTGTTGTTACAGTAAGCCAATAAGTATCCTAGTAATAGACACTGAGCTCAAGAAATAAGGAATAATTTAGGGAGAGAACATTCTAATGCTACTAATATAAGATTTTCTGAATAAAATGGAATCCAAAGGCCTTCAATACAAATATTTTTCCCTCCTTTTATATTTCAACTTTTCTTCCTTCTCTTTATCTCCATTCTTCCATCACCATTTTGCTTTACTATTTCCTTCTTCCCTTATATTAAAAACAATTTTTCAACTGTAGGACTCTGACTTCCTGTCAAGCCACAATCCATGTAACAAATCACTTCGATGTACTCTTAAATACTGTGGTTTAAGATTCTGTTCAGAATCTTTTTCAAGGCCTAGGATTCTAGATTGAAGCAGACTGTACTCTTAAATTTCTGGGCTATTAAATACAAGAATGGTTTCCCACGGGACCTCCTGTTTCGCCAAAAACATGCCCGTTCTCTTTGTGAAGTCCCATACAATCCCTTAAGTGTCACAGGACTCAAAGCATACAGCAGACTTTACCTAACATAAAGGATTTCATTCAAAAAGCCATATGACTGAAGAGATTTCCACAGTTCTTCAGCAGGTTTGGTATCTTTATTCTCTCTTCCCTTGACGTCATGAATAGTCTATTGTTCTGTCACTTATGAAAATGAAAAATAACTGGTTCTTCAGTTCTCTGTGAGCTCTGAGTGTGGGAATGCCCAGAATCTCCCCCACTCCCACGGTTCGGACCCATTCAGCACTTGCCAGACACACAGCCCTCTCTGCCTGGAACGCCAGTCCAGCCTCACACTCTCACTGTGGGCCTCGAAGTCTCTGACTTCTCAGCCACCGTGAACTTCTCTCCTTTTTTTAACTATGTTCTAAAACAAACAGAAGCACACACACACACACACACACACACACACACACATTTTCACTTAACTCCTTCTCCCCAGCAACTGTGTCAAGAAGGCTAAGGCAGATAAAGGTGCTCTGATTCCAAAGTCCACTGTTTATATTCAGCACACATTTCCTTTAGCTCCACGCTGCACTGAAATGGTCATCTGTCATCTGGCTCTTTCCATTTCCTGGGTCTCCTAATACAGAAGGCAGAAAGCCTGTCCTCTTTTCTCTCTTTTTTTTTTTTTTTGGGAGACAGGGTCTCACTATGTAGCCCAGGCTAGCCTCAAACTCATAGTGATCCTCCTGCTTCAGCCTCATGAGTGCTGGGATTACACACCACCCCAGCCCAGGCATCCTGTTTGGTCTTTGTATAGTATTCCCAGTGTCTGGCACAGAACAGATACTCAACAAATGCTCAATCAATGAAGACTGCAAAAAACAGGTGAAATGCAGTAACGTTCAACTTTGAAATATTTAGTCTGTAAAAAGTAATGCTAATTTCATCCAACAAGATGTATCAAATGTGATGTGCTATGCTTCAACCCGCATCCAATAGGGAATTTCAAGAGAACTTAGACTCAGGTCCCCGCCCCTAAGAAACTTAAAATTCAGCGGAAGGGCAAATAGGTAACTAGTGCTATCATTAACTATTTCATTTTTCCCAATTCCCCCATAACCTCCTCTTTAAAAGAACCTCATTCTTTAGAAACACACTCCAACACCACACACCTCTAAAAACAAGAATGGATCCGAAGTGTAGACTCTGTTGAGCCATTTTTATTGGGCTCAGTGGTCACCTAAGCAGCATACGGGATTAAAGGAGACAGTGAAGTCAAGGGCACCTGACGCAGCCCTTATACTTTTCCTTTGTGAAAGACAACAGAGCACAGCGGGAAGAAGGTAGATTTGAGGGGAAGATCAGGGTTCCCACCCCAATGCTGTCAACCTTACGCAAGTCCCTTTGTTCGGCTGGGCCTATGGCTTATCTCTAATACAGAGATAGAGAGACTGGCCTGAAGGAGTTCTCGTAAAAGGACACAATGGATTAAACACCTGCCATACCTGTCAGCCTCTAGATGCTTCCTGAAAGCCACTGGTTCTAACTGTCATGGAACAATAGAAATACTTCTATTTCCAATGTCGATGACACAAAATATTTAGTAAAAGAGAATACTTGGAAAAAGCCACTTGTGACAGCAGAGGGATGAGCCTCAATTCAAGCACAAGGTCCTGAGTTCAATTCCAGCTACCAAAATATAAAGTATATGTATTTGTACTAGTTGAGCCACATTTCTTTGTGCTAATACAATTAGATATCCACACACAAAAATTAATCTAGACACTGATCTTACACCTTTTGCAAAAAAAAGTTCACTCTAAGTAGATCACAAATCTAAATGGGAAATGTAGAACTATTAAACTTTACGTTATTGGACTGTATGCTACAGTCTAGAATTTGTCTCAGTGGATCGAGACCATGCATGTCCAGCCTTTTGGCTTGCCTTAGCCACCCTGAGTGAAGAGGAATTTTCTTGAGTCACATATAAAATATATAATACGTATATAAATATATATATATATACACACATACAGACATATATATGAAAGTAGAACTTTTAATATTTTTAATATAGTATTTTATGAAATAGCACAATAAGCTCAAGTTTCATAATTAAATAAGAAAACTTCTATGTCTGCTTCATAACAAGCAATGCCTGTCTCCATAGGCACACACAGGTGCAGGCGGGTTCAAATACCATTATCAGTAATCTCTGAGTTTTACCTGCCAAGTCGCCTAGGCCGTGTAACATTTTCCTTTCCACTGGTTTCGAATGGACTGACTGTGTGACCTGTGCAGGAGGCAGAGTTAATGCTGCACTGTGCGCTCCCCTACACCGCGCTCACTGCTACCAGTGCAGGCCGTGCTGGAGCACGCACAATCCAGTCATGAGAAATAGCACTGGAAGTAGCCAGGTACGGCAGGGTACTCCTTCAGTCCCAGCTCTCCGAGAGGCTAAAGCACACGGACCACAAGTCCAAGCCGAGCCTGGGCAACTTAGCACGGTAGGGAGATGCTGACTCCAAGTAAGAAACAAGGGGTTGGGGTGCAGCTCAGTGCAAAAGGCCCCAAGTTCAATCCCTCATATGGGGGTGGGGGGGTCACACAATAATGCTCAAAGTTTATGGTCTCGTGAAGCGCAGGTCACAGGTTCAACAGGGCTGATTAGGACCATGCAAACTGGCAACCACTTCAGAGAGGCCTGTCCCGCCCATATCAAACACGCCTTTCTTCTTCCTTAGCACTGGACCTGTGACATTCCGGACCAGCTGTGTTCTCAGATGTGTATATTGTGTGTACAATAGGTCATCTCTTCTGCTGTCTTTACTGAAGAATCAAAAATAAATAAGTACACAGGATAAAAGACAGGTGGCCCTGGGTCTGGCAAGGGTATCAAATATGATACCAGATCATAACAAAATTTATGTTTGCCTTATCAAAATTAAAAGCAGCTGTTTCGATGATGCTGTTAAAAGAATAAAAAGACAAGCTAGTCCTGGAGGAAATATTTAGAAAATACATCTTTTAAAGGTGCTTATATATAAAGTGTATTGAAAAAAAAACACTCTTAAGGTACTAAGGTTGTACCTCACTGGTAGGGCACATGCTTAGCATGAACAAGGACATGGGCCTGGTCCCTAACACTGAAAAACAAAGCCTTTTTATTTAAAAATTTAGAACTTGACAATAAGAAAACAGACTCATTAGGAGTTGGGCAAATGATCTGAACAGATGTCTTACTGCCGAGGATACAGACAAGCACGTGAAACGCAGTGCGTGACACTCCGCTGGGAATGGGGAATGGAAGTCACAATGAGACACAGTATTGCTACGCACCTATGAAAGCTAATAAAATCCAAAGAACTAGGGCCAGGGAGATAGCTCAGTGGCATAAGTGTCTGCCTGGTCCTGAGTTTGAGTCCTGACATTAAAAAAAAAAAAAGACTTGACCAAATAAATCCTACCAAGGATGTGGACAAGAGGAAATCTCATACATCACTGAAGAGACTGTAAAATGATACACGTCACTTTGGAAAATAGCCCAGCACTTTCCTACACAATTAACTATAATGTTAAAGTAAGTATTTGCAATCGTACTCCTAGGTGTTTACCCAACTGATCTGAAAATGTATTTTCTACCCAAAAACCTACATATAAATGTTCATCACAGCTTATTCATAATTGTCAAAATCAGAAATAATCAAAAGTATTGAAATCAATATCCTTCAACAGATGACTAAACTATGACACATCCATTCAGTGTAACACTGTTGTGCCATACAGAGAATTGAGCTCTCAAACCCCCGAAGATGGGAGTGACCCTTAAATACGTATTGCTGAGGGAAGAGGCCAGTCTGGAAAGGCTGCATGTTTTAAATCATACGAGACGATAAAAATCATTGGTTATCACGGGGTGAGGATACGGAGCGTTTTAGAGCACAGAAGATTTTAATGTGTTCAAATTGCCAGGTGTGGTGGCGCACGCCTGTAATACTAGCACTGGGGAGGCTGAGGCAGGAGGACTGCCAAGAGTTCACGATCAGCCTGGGCTACATAATGAGTTTAAGGCCAGCCTGAACTACATAGCAGGACCCTGTCTCAAAACATAAAAAAAAATAATAATAATAATCGGCAGTAATCTCTCTGTAAGATGGCAGGAGGAAAAAGTGCTTAGCTAACTAACTGCAGAAAGTAGAGGAGATTATGAAATTAAACGCAGAAAGAACTACACATAAGTACTTCTCTCTAGTTGATAAAACTGTTTTCCATGAGTTTCCCATATTGCCATACTTGCACAATAGGAACAAGAAAGTACAGAAATGGATGATGGATGGTAGGAGCCAGATTTTGTTTCGCTATTGAAGTGAGTTTACACACAAAAGAAGCCTAGATGATGTGTATGGTACTAGGTTACAGTTAAAGATGTCAGCATGAACTCACAGTTTAACGTGCATACACACAGCGATGGAGAAGTATGTGTGCACGAAAGGCATGATGAACGTACATGGTGCATGTTTAACCTTATGAAAAATATCACAGTAAACGGTATTGCTATTAATCCCCTTGAGAGCACTCCTCCTTGCTTTGAACACACTTATCCAAACATTCTTGCCACTGCCTGAAGCAGCCCTGAAAGCTCTCTTTCATAAGTGTCTTGACCAAGTATGATCAGCAATACAAAATATGGTGACTGCAACCGCTGAGTGCCATCCAGCAGAAGTCCGGCTGAGAACACGGCACGGCATCCTCGCCCGAGCTGTGCAGGACGGCCTGGCGCTGCAGGACTTCTCGCTCTTCCCCATATCAAAAGGGCCACGAAAGAGAAACGTTTTGAATATCACGGCAACCGTGACGGCCCAAGTAACGTGACAAAGGAGGGCTTTCCAGAACTGCTTCAGAAAGCGGTCAGCACAAGGGGCTAAGTGTGTTCCAAGCAAAGAGGAGTATTTTGTGGATGATTCATGGCAAGGTGTCTTTCACTGTAATAACCTTTTAAATTTAAACATTCACGGTATTTTCTGATCACACCGATATAGAAATATGTATAGTTATACTCATAGCTGGAGGTTTGGATCCTCCCAAGCATTTCCTGCTTTTTCAGGTAAGGGCCTGGAAGCCACACATACGTTTCAGTAGCAACAGGTACTCTTCCCACAGGGATCTTGGTTTCTAACACCATTTCCCAGAGAAAGGAGCCAGATTCTTTGGAGAAAGAGCTGATTCTCCGACTGGAACAGGATATATACAAGATGAGCCTGCAGCCTCTTAGAGCACAAGACATTAAAGAAATGATGAAGAAAAATGTCTCATTTTGACAGTATGTTACAGGGACGGAGGGCCCAAGCATTAAGAATATCATCAACAAAAAAAGTAGGACTGAATTGCAACCCAAAATATAAAAAGTATAAAATAGACTTCCATGAGCTCAAACCTACACAAGCAAGTCATTGCATAAATAAGTCAGTAAAGGAAAAAAACAAAAACTTCCTGCACAGAATTACAAATAAAAGTATGTACACAGATACTCCACTAGGGTGGGAGATGGGGTGAGAGAACATAATTCTCTACTCCTTAAGTATGAGTTATGCACAGTGACTTCCAAGAGTGTAAGGGGAAGAAATGAGGAACTTTGCAGTGGAAATATCTGACAAACATCTGGGTGTGGTGGTGCACTCCTGGAATCTCAGCACTCAGGAAGCTGAGGCAGGAGGATTACTACAAGTTCAAGCCCATCCCAAGCTACATAATGAGTTCAAGGCTAGACTGAACTACATAGCAAGATTCTGTCTCAAAAAACATTTTTTTAAAAGGGGGGTAACTGGTAAACCCCACCACAGCTAGGTAACAGGTGATTACAGTGAGTATGCACGTGTCCTCCTTTGTAAGGGCCTTCACCAGGTATGATCATGTCCATCCCATGTTCCCTTTACATATGGTGAAAATGGTACTTTATCTTTGAAATCTTCCTCTCCACAACCCCCAGTCACAGCCTTATCATGAGAAAAGCACTAAGGCAATTTGAAAGAAAGGGCATTTTACAAAATACATAACCAGGCCTCCTTAAAACTCTCAACATCACCCTAAACAAGGAACATCTCTGAAACTCTTATGACAAGCAAAGCCTAAGAGACATGACAACTAAATGTAATGCTATCCTAGATATTAAGATCCTAAAACAAAAAAGAAAAAAAATTAGATCACAACTAAGGAGAGAAGGAGGATGTAACTTAGTAACAGAGCACCCACCCACATTATCCAGTGGCCCTGGGTTCAACTCCAAGACAGGAAGGAACTAGTGTGAATAGTAACCTATCCACACTGAGTCATTACTTGTAACAAATACTAATACAAGATGTCAATGAGGGAGAAGTAGTATAGGCCTACATGGGAAGTGACTACTATTTCTGCACTTTTTCTATAAATCTAAAATTGTTCTAAAAGCACTGAGTTTACTTTTGAAAACCCCATTTAGAGATGTATCTAGGAAACATTGAAGGCGTTGTTGTGTAGCACTGGAGAGCCACCCACTTTCTTGCATATGTTCAATTTTAAATGTTTGCAACTATTCCACTACAGAATTTTCCTAAGTATTTTCAATCACTAACAGCTGCAAATAATTTCATGCAATAATTCCCAGCAGGGACATACTATAGCCAGAGTACTTGAACACAAGTTCCATTTCTCCCTTTATATACTTCTGCAGATGTCTGAAAGTTTATAACCTATTGTTAACTGATGGTGTTTTGTACTGATCAAAAAAAAAAAATTACCAAATATGTTTAATAGGATTCAGAAAAGGGAACCCAAACTTTAAATCAGTCACCTTATTGCTAAAATACTCATCCAATAAAACTTCAAGCAAGTTAAGAGAGAATTTGTTTAAAAAGTGTCACTTTTCTCTTCAGGATTCTACCTTTGCTTATTTAAAACCGGTTTGACTGAACGGCTGCAGAATTAAAATAGGTAAATGAAGAAAAGAAGAGACTGAGGAAAGAATGAAAAGCAGTAGGGGATGGCTGTGTAACACCATTAACAAAAAGTAGAAAGAATTAGGCTTTGAAATGCACCAAATAATAACACAAAAGCAGAAAGTAACGGGCCCTGACTATAGTACAGAAAAAGACTAACGTCTTATAAATAATCAGCATAGATAAGAACTTCAAAGCAGGAAAAAGCGACAAATAAAAACAAAATGAATCTTGCATCTTTAATCACAAAATGTTCAAAATTAAACCCTGGATTCCAGACAGGGAACAAAAGAAATATCTCTCTAAATATCATTTTATTGAAAGAATTGCCTGCTATTTATAACAGTCTAAAAAGTACTATATGGTAGGATTTGGCGATACTGGAAAGTGGTAAGAATTACAAACCAAATACACCAAATATTGTAAACAGTGGTTATCTTAGAACAGAATTAAAGGCATATTTCTTTCTTTCTGTTTCCCTGTTGTGAAGTGGATGACTTGTGGAATTTTACCAAGTATTAATCTCCATTAAAGGCATTCTAAGGAACACATTGTTTGTGATACGTTCTATTCCACCCTTCATGTGGCAAGTTTATGAAGTGTAAGTGTGAATCTATTCTACACCAACAACTTAAGAACTATCGTGATTAATGCAGAAAACTCCAACCCCAAAGAAAACACCCATACTGGGTGACAGAGGATGCCACTGACTGTAACTTCAATGGACTCACCACCACATGACCTAGCTTTCCAAACCCCACGGAGCTATGGAATGGTAGCCTTTCAATGGAAATTAATTAGAAGCAACACGCGACGCATTTACTTTGAGGTTGTTCTTGTTTAATGTAAGAAATTCCAATTCTTCTATCTCCCCCCAAAATGACAAGCCCAGAGTCAAACTATTCACATCTCTGAAACCAAGTTTTATTTGAACACATTCAGAAGATACTAGCTTTTTACCTGTTCTTCCTATTATCAGAGGCAAATACTGGAACCTTTAGAAGAAAAGGCAATAATACATCTCACTGGAACCTATATGGGAAGGGAGGATTCCTATTCCTAACGCTTGGCCGCTGTAGACTTCTGCGGATTTCAAATCCTAACACACAGAGCCCTACCCCCTGCGAGACTCCGCAGAGGCACCGTGGGTGCCACAGGCAAAGGAGGCTCTGGGAAACCCGGCGCAAGTACAGCCGAGGCAGGGATCCTGCACGCAGGTAATCCTCGAACGCAAAGTAAAGAGCGGGCGCCTCGGAGAGAAAGGAGGCCCCGTGGGTGGGGAAACCACTCCCCACGCGCGGACCGACCACGACCAGAGGAAAGCCATCTTCCCCGAAGTAAAACGGTGCAAGTGGAGCGGGGCGAGCTGAGAAAGCAAAGTCAACAACCGTTAAGGTCCGACACCTATTCTCAAACAAGGAGCTCATGTCCTGGGACGGGTTACAGGCTGGTCGGACCCTGTCCCGCCAGGTCGCATAGAAGCGAGCACCCCCAGTTTGGGGCGGGGCCGGGCAGTGGCCCTGCAAGCCCCAAGTCTCGGGCAACAAAAGCGGCGAGGGGACCGCTCGCTCTGCGGTCGCCCCGCGGAGCACACAGCGTAGGTGGCTGCACGATGCCCCGGGGGCCGGAGGGCCGGGGACCCCGCGATCGGACCCCGCCCGGCACTCGGGGACGCGGCCGGGCAGCAGCGCCGCGCACACCTGGCCGCCGCCACCAGTTGCAGGCGGTCCGAGGGGAGGCAGGCGCCAGGCACCGCTCCGACGCCAGCACACAAAGGCGGGTCTTTGGGCCCGGGGGTCCCCGCCGCCCGACCCCGCGCCCCGCCAGCTCTTACCTCGGGTCCCCCGGGCGCCGCGAACCCGGCGATGGGAGGCGCGGGAGGAGGACCCCACCTGGCCCGAGCGCTCCGGGTCCCGGCCGAGCCGCGGAGCCGCCTCTCAGCCCCGCTCGCTGGCAGAAGAGCTCTCCCGGGCGAGCCTCGTGCCCGCCCGCCCGCCTGCCCGCCTCGCGCCCTGGCGACACCGCCGAGCTCGCCGCTGCCGCGAAGTCTGGAGCTGCCGCCCGCTCGCGGCCACCGCCAGCCGCGCCGCGCATGCCCAGAGCGGCGCCACGAGCGAGCGGGCGAGCGCGCCGGGCCGGGAGGGAGGCGGCTCCGCGCTCCGGGTCTTGCGGGCAGCCGCGCCGCGGAGTTCTGGTCTACCCCGGGCTGCGAGCACAGGGGCCGGCGGGGGGGCGGGGAGACCTGCAGAAGGAAAGGAAAGGAGGCGGGGCACCGCGCCGAATTATCAAAGCCAAGATCAAAGTCGCACGGAGGTACCGAGCCGCCGACGGGTTTCCAGAAGTGCCCCAGCAGGACAGACTAGCAGCCAGAGACGCAGGGAGAGCTGCGGAACTGTGGGGTGCCTCGCCCTGGGCAAGGTGGGTGCCCCGGGCCACACAGCCCCGGGCCCTGCTGCTCAGGTCAGGCAGCCAGCTGCACCGAGCAACAGCCAACTTTGTCTCCCTTCTCTGGCTCTCTGACCTATTTTCCTTCTGAGCGCCTTCCTCTTTCTTTTTTGTCTCCCCCACCTGGGCTGTAAACCCGGTAACCCAGGCCTGCGTGGGTCACTAAGTCTCCAAACTGCTGGTCTTCAGCTTGGGTCGGCAAGCCCGGACCCGCCCCACAGCTGCCTAGGATCCCTCTTTTGTGATTCTTGCCAAGAGCCTGGTGTAGTTTAAAGTAGTGAGTGGTTGTGTGATTAGTGTTTTTGTTTTTGTTTTGTTCTCTTTAGTTTTTTTTTCTAGTTTTGTCTCTGATACCTTAACCAACCCTCCCAACCTTCACCTCCTCCCCGGTAGCTCCTGGAGCGACAAATGGGAAGTCTGTCCACTCCTGAAGATTGTCATTTCTTGCTGCTGCAATATCTCAGTTGGCCTTCTAACTTCCAAATCAAATGACTTCCAGAAGTCAACAAAAGACTGTAAATTAAACCTGGTTAAAATATTGGCCCTAGCTGCTTTGCAAGGCAAGTAAAAGCAGAGTCCTGGGGAACCGAGACATTAGGACAAGGCAGAGGAGGGAAAGTTGCAACTGACTCTAGGTTAAATGCAGTCCTTCCTCTCATATTTCCACCAGTCCTCCATGCACTGGAACATTTCCAGTGTCAGCAATCACTTGTTTTTATCAATAGTGTATATAACCATAATTATTTGTTGAATATTTATTTACCTATGCCAGGAGCTAAACTATTTACATACATTATTACCAACCCATAAAGTGAAATGGGCCTTATTAAGTCCATTAGCACATTTTTTTAATTTAGCACATTAAGAAAATGAAGCTCAGAGATTTTCTTCTTTCTGGCAAAGCCAATTCTAATGTCTGAATTAAAATCCAGACCTCCTTTAATCCAAAGCAAGGATCATTTGATTTATAGGCACAGACTGACTTCCCTTAATTTGTACCAGAGTCCTGGTACTGTCCTTAGGATTCACACAAAAAATTAATTGTATTTCTTAGGGACATGGCAAGCCTTGAAACAGAAGAATCAAACTATAAAGTAACCACCAGAAGATCTAATTACTTCAGTGTTTTTCCTTTCATTGTTTCTCCAACGACACAGTGTGCACTAGTAACCGCTCCTTACCTTCTTTGATTTTTCACTCTTCTCCCTAATTTATGGGCTCAGAACAGATTACAGCTTTCAAATACAATGGGGATAAAACTTAAGTCTGAAGTCATCAGTGGCTCTTTTGATCTAAGCAACTCTTGTAGTTAGGCATCCTAAACCTGCATTAAGTTTTCCTTTTAGCAGTCATACTACCTAGAGTGAAATAGAACACACAAGTCCATTTCCCATGGACTAAAATTAAAGCATATTGTGGTGGGTTAACTCATGGTCAGCCTGTAACACCCAGCTAAACTGAATCAGCATGGATCTGGGTGTGGAAGGCCCACCAGAAAGTTGTTGCTAACAATGTAAAGAGAGAACTGAAGGGGAAGATGTTGTGCCCTTGATTCTCCTACAGGAGCTTGTCACGCTGGCTTTCCTGACATAAATTCAGCGGTTCTTATCATTGAAGGAGCTCAGGTCCTCGCTGTCACTGAGGATGACTGCAGTTCTTTCCGTGGAAGCTCTGGGCTTACTTTGAACATTGCTTCCTGGCTCCTGTGTAGATCCCTTATCCTGCTGGTGCAGACTTTCTAGCTTCGACCACTGTCCTTTTGGCATTTCCAGCACAGATCCTTGAACCAGAACATAAGACATTGTTGTAGGCTCCAGGCCTCCAGCTGAACTCGTGGAGGACATTGCCATGGGCTCTAGGTCTTCAGCTGGAGTTGTGCAGGTCATTGCCTTGGGATACAGGCACTCAGCTGGATTCCTTGGGTCTCTAGTGTGTGGACATATTTCCAACACTCCTTTGCATATGACTCTTTAGGTGAATATTATAGAAAAATCCTATAAATTGTGTCCTGTATTTTCCCTTATCATCAACCCTAACAACACGTATCTTCCATCTTATATAGTCTATGCTTCTACAGTTCCATATGTTTAAACTTTATTTTTCCTTTATCTGTATTAAATTTCATCTTTGTCTCAGGACATAATTTCAGATAAATATCAGGGATCACTTTGAACTTATCTGTAAAGTTAACAAATACATTTCCCTGTGTCTTCAATTCAAGCCTGGGTTTAAGTACTTTTGAGTACTTAAACTGTTATAATCTGGTGTATAGTTTTGCTAAGAGTCAATGTCAAACTTACCCATTTAAAAGCCACCATATACAAGGTCTTTTCTGGTTTGAAAATCTCACTTGTTAATGTTGGCATGTAGGAAAAAACGATATAGGACAGAATGAAGATAGATACGTACATGGAGTAAATGGGGCATCCAAAATGTAGAGCAAAACTTGAAGCCATTGGCAGAAAACAGATGGATCTTGAGACCGAAATGCTACGTGAAACAAGACAGTCACAGAAAGTGAAATACCCTGTGGTTTCTCTAATGTAAAAGACCCAAAGTAATTTAAAGGGAAATAAAAGAGCCATTTTTAAAAAACAGAAAGGTAGACTCTGTAGAGATAGGAAGGGGACATAAGGAAGGAGGGGGAGGGCAGTAAAAACGATCAAGATGCGAGGTTGGGGATTTAGCTCAGTGGAATAAGCACTTGCCTGGCAAGTGCAAGGTCCTGAGTTTTATCCAGGTACCGCCAAAAAAAAAAAGATCAAGACATAATATGTACATGCATCAGTCCCTAAGTTTAATGTAACCACTATGTATTGCAAACATATACTGACAAAAATTATTTTTGATGGGGATCAAAGTCACACAATAAATATTTTTTTAAATAGAAAACAAAACAGTGGGATCAGATAGAACCTATACCTGAGTGTAAAAACTACACACAAAAATTGTGTGCGCTAAATATTTTTAAATAGCTGGAAGAATGTTAACTGTTCTCACTACACAGCAATGATGAATGCAGTAACAGATATGCTAAACACTCGGATTTGATTATTACATAATGTACACCTCTGTCAAAATATCACACTGTGCCCTGTAAATAATAAAAACAAAGTTGTTTAAACATTAAAACAAAATAGATAACAGAAGTTATTTTTAATGTGGAGAAATAAGGAACACAGAATTTTCTCTGGGGGTTTCTGAGGGTTAATCTGTCAACTTGTCAACTTGATTGATTGTCAACTTGATCTAACTGAAGGTACACCTAGGAAATTAGTAGAGCCCCTTCTGGGTGTGTCTGTGGGTACTGCCAGAGACAAACTGGGTCACAAGGACTCTCACCTCACCACTGGGTCAAACCGTTGATGAGATTATAATTTGATGGCATTATTGGGAGGTGATGGAAAGAGGAGGGGGCACTTGCACAAAGGGAAAAGGTCATGGTACATGTCCTGGGGGGCTGTATCTGGCCCCCAGCTTCATACTCTTTGGCTCCTCCCCCACTCTGGGCTTCCCAGCTGCAAGGTGACCAGTTTGGTCCCACCACACCTTTCCTCCACCATGTTCTGTCTCACCTCAGGCCCTCAGCAATGGAAGCAGCCAACTATAGCCCGAAACAACGGACACTGAGCCACAGTAAATCCCTCTCCCGTAAGTTGTTATTCTTGGGTATTTAGTCACAGTGATGAAAAGCTAATATGGGCGTTTAGCAACTTCCTCAAACTCAGATGTGTTTTTCAAACACTGCTCTCTAGCACACCCCTCAATCAGATGCATGAATATTATGTAAAGACTGTTGTGTATATCTCTGCAGACAAGCAATCTTAAAACCACATTGTCCAAAATGTATTTGTAGGCAAATCTTGAAAAAGTATACTGTTGTTTAGGACATTATTATTACGGTGATCCCATCTAAATCTTCTAAGGATAACTTGGTAGACAAGTAATTTCTCTTTGACTACCACCATCATTATTATGTCTCATTCGAAAGAGCAAGCCAAATTACTTGAATTATTATATGTGCTTTCACTTTAGGAGGTGCTTGGGCTTGCTTCTTACTTTCTAATTGCTGTTTATGCTTCTTGTTGTTAGGGGTTTTTACATTCATCTGGGGTAACAGACTCAGTTTGGGTTAATCTTCAAATGCTTTGAAGATAGACAAAATGCTTTAATGTATTTTATACCATATGAATATACATACGTGAAAATTGTGAAGGAACTTACTAGCATTTATAAGCAATTTTACTAGTCAAAATAAATAAGGCATAGTTCCAGGCATGATGGTTCGCCTATAATCCCAGAACTCAGCAGAGTGGCAGGAAGGTCATGAGTTGGAGGACAGGCTTGGCTACATAGTGAGTTTTGAGTCCAGCCTAAACTATGTAGTGAGACCCTGTCCCCTCCCTGAAAAAAAGAAAAACAAATTAATCATCATGATTGTCAGCAAAATAAACAAAGATGATTAGGTTTATGTGGCAAAAATACCATAATTAACCCAGCTGTTAAAAGAAATGTTAAAATGGACTCATAAATGAAAGCCTAAAAGGACTAGGCATACATGAAAAGGAACCTGTCAGAACTTTCGGAAAGGAAACTGTACCTGTTACATTTGGAAACTCTATGGATGAGTTAGAGTACATTAACATAGCAGAAAAGAGTAACGTAAGGCATGTGTGAAGAAATGTTCCCGTATGCAAGAGAAAGTGGGGGCATGAAGAAGGAAGGTGGAGAGATACAGAAGATGGACTGTTACAGTATGTGTCTACAGAGAAACCCAGAAGGAAGGTTAGAAAGCAAACAGCAGAGGCAAGCGCTGAATCATAACAGCTGACAACATTTGAATATAAAATAGCCGACTACAAAGAGGAAGAGCTGACATATCTGCGGACCAAGTAGGGCACCTGAGGAGCACAACATATGCAGATGTCGGGTAGGACAAAGCAAACCGATATATTCTATTGCGCAACCAACAAACGAGAGGAAAAAGCTATCTGAAAAGCATGAAGGAAGGACAGTAACTGGGCGTGGTGTCATATGCGGGTAATCCTGTAAGAACTCTGGGACTCTGAGGCAGGAGGAGCACATGTGCAGCCTGGACAAGTTAGAAATTTAGCAAGACCCTGGCTCAAAAAAATTTTTTTTAATTTAAAATTGCTAAGTATGTAGCTCAGTTCAAAGGGGTCTGTGTTATGTGGGTTGAAATCCCACTAACACATACACACACACACACACACACTTGAAAATAAAAGGACCTGTAAGAAAGAGTAGGCAGATTTTAGAATGCTCAGTGCTAATGATGACAGCCAAAAAATTGTGGAATATATCCTCCAAATGTGGAGTACATACTGAAATACCATTTTACCCCAGGAAAAAAATTGGTTCTCATCAAGAAATCAAAAAATAACAAATGCTGGTGAAGCTTGGGGGGGGGGGGGCTCTTCCACATTGTCGGTGGGAATGTAAACCATCAAATCACTATGCAAATCAGCATAGAGAGGCCTCAGAAAACTAATACTAGAAATTCCATTTGACCCAGCTATTCCCCTTACAGGCATCTTCCCAAAAGTGTCAAAGTTATCATATTATAGTAATCTATGCCTACCCATGTTCATAGCGGCACAATTTCTAATAGCTAAATCTTGGAAATGGCCTGTATCCCCGTCGGATGAATGCCAAAGAAACCGTGGTATTTATACACAATGCAGGAATGCTCTGCCATAAACAAAGACAAACCTGAGGCACACATCGCCAAATGGGCGCGCCTTGAGACCACAGTGTGAAGTGAAATAAATCAGACGCAAGAGCTTAAACATCACACGGTTTCTTTTATATGGAAAACCCAAAACTATAACTAAAGAGAAAAATAAAATATGAGTAGTAGGAAGTAGGGAAGTGCTTTTCAAATAGGAAGAACAGGAGATGGAGGGCGGAGGAAAAGGAAGGAAAAGGGACGGGGGGGGGAAAGAACCGAAGAAAAAAGGAAAATGGACCTTTTACAAACGGGAAAGGGACCAAGGGACAGAAGGGGCGGGGAGGAAAGGGCGCTGAGAGGAGAGCTGGCCGCTGCACCAGCTCCCCACAACGAACATGACGATCACTGCGTACTGCCACATGCGCTAAGAAAAAGTAAATTTTTCAAATGCTGAGTGAATATAACTGTAAGGTATAGTTTTGTATCCAGAAAAATTGTATTTCTAGAACAACAGTGGACTTAAGACAATCAAATGAGCAAATCTGTCCTTTTTACCATGTTAACTAAGTAACTTCTGAAGCACGAAGAAAGTGACTCAATGGGAAATAGAGGCTGCAGAGGAAAATGGTGAGCAAACAAACTGGTAAACATTTGGGTTAATCTCAAGAAACCTAGTTTGTGTAAAATAATGTAAAGTTTGTGAAGTTAGAAAAGGGTAGAGTTAAAATACTGGACAATAATACATAAATCAAGAGGGAGAGGGTCCCAGTGAAACTGTTGTGAGGCTCTACTGTGAGAAGGCTAAGGTATTAATTTAAATGTTTATGAACAAAACATTTACTAGACTTGAAGAGAAACTACCCATGAGATACTCGTGATATGTAAATGCTTTCTGTATATAAATTAACTCATTTAAATCTTCACAGTAATCTTTTGACAATCTCCATTTCATAGGTAAATACACACACACACACACACACACACACACACACACAGAGTACATAAGTCATGGGGCTAGTGAGGTATGAATTAAAACAACCTGGCTCCAAAGAACATGATTTTGACCATTATCTTCTACATATCTTAAAGACTAAAAGAATAGAAAAATATAATATAGAAGTTCCAAGCCAGTACATGGAGAGAAAAGAAGTTAAAAATGAATAAACAAACAAACATTAACAGACGTAGCTCAGTGGTAGAGGCGATTCTTGGTGTGCATGAGTGGTTTTGATTCCCCAATACCAAAAAATAAAATAATACAAAAAGTTGATTTCTATACTGTGCAAAAATGAAAACAAAAAGTAAGAAATGTAGAGAAGAAAAAGACAAAGTAGAGACAGAAGGGAAAACTCTCAAATATGTAAATACTCAAATAAATACATCATTTACAAATAAAACCTAAGGGAACAATGAAAGGAGGGTTGGAATAACTATCGGCATTGCACTCAGTGGATTTTAGATTTTAAAAAGCGTTATTGTTGAGAGAGTCGCCACACTATGATAAAACCTACATGGAACAATTGTTAAGTCCACCATCATGGTGAGAATTTTCAACACTCATTTAACTACTAAGTTACTGATAGTTAATTTCCCCTTTATCTCTCCCTCCATATATAGATGCACGTGTATGCATATACCCGTATATGTGTATAGTATATAACAATTAGAAAACATTCTTATCAAGGAATATTTATGCAAATAGCACACTGTAACACATTTCAACGTATGTGTACCATCTGGACAACTTTTTGCCCAGATAGTAAATGTCTGGGTTTTGCAGGTCTGTAGTCTCTGTCAAACCACCCAACTCTGCCACTGTGTAGCTCGAAAGCAGCCAGAGACAATACATAAGCAAGTGGCCATGGCTGTATTCCAGTAAAACTTTATTTAGACATGTGAAATTTAATTTTATGTCATTCCTATATACCTCAAAGCATCGTGCTTCTTTTGCTATTTTTAACCACGTAAAATGTGCCAACCATTCTTAGCCCACCACCTGTAGAAAACAGGGAGTAATTCACTTACCTCGAATTTATGCTCTTCTCAGTCTGGAAGACAATAGAAATCAATAACAGACTATGTTTTAAATATTTAAGTTTAAAATTAACTTAAATTTTCAATAAGAGAATGTTTCTAAAGATTAAATAAGAGGGATTTAAAATGACTTCCAAGAAACTCATGGATCACAGAAGAAATCAATGAGAAGTGAAAAGTACTTAGAACTGCAAGAGACACATTTCAGTGTATTCGGATAATGAAATATTCTACAGCAGTGAACACAAAGAAGGAACTCCTCTATTCGACTGTACAGATCACTGTTAGAAAAGACTATAAACCTGAGGAAAAATTAAAGAAGATTATGTATAATAAGATGCCCTTTTTAACAAAACATAGACACAACTAAAAACTGACTGATACATTATTTAAGAGCACGCACATTTGTTAATAACTTGTTCATAAGCAAAAGAATATCATGAAATTTAGGATAGTGTTTGCTTCTGAGTTCAAGAGGGGGAGGAAATGTAGAGACTAAAACAGACGTAGTGAAATAGAGGGCAGGGCATGGTAGTACACACCTGTAATCCCAGCACCCTGGGAAGCTGAGGCAGGAGGATGCCAAGTTCAAGCCCATCCTAGGCAACTTAATGATATAGCGAGACCCCATCTCAACAAGGGGGAGGGTTGGGGGTGTAGCTCAATGGAAGGCCCTGTGTTCCATCCCCAGTACCACAAAAATAAATGATAAATAAATAAATAAATAAATAGTGCAGGAGTTTTGTAAGATGGGTCAGAACTGTGCACCCTAATTATTATCCTTGCCCCTACTGGAGGAAAACATTGTGACATTACATTTATCACTGTCTTGCTTTTCTTGTTGCTGAGACAAAATATCCATCACCCACAAATTAAGGGAGGAAAGGTTTATTTAACTCACAGTTTGTAGGGGTTTCAGTCCACAACTGGCTGGCTCCAAGGACGGGTGGCACATGGCAGAGGAGCAACAGTTCATGACAGTGGCAAACAGCAAAAGCAGCAAGAGAGAGGAAAAGCCTCCTTCCGGCATTTCTACTGTATGCAGGATACTCACCCTACAATGGATATACCAGTTGAACCCTTAATCCCAGCATTGGGCCATGAGTTAATCACAAATCTAGATTCAACCACCTTCATAAAAACTCTATGACTATGCAAGGCTTTGGGGTGGACATCTAGACACAAATTATAGCAATCACAGAGTATTTTAATGCAGGGACACATCCTCTTGCTAGACCAAGGCTGAATGAGATAAAGACTGAATGACCACAGAAGGACAAGGTGGCTGTTGCTTAACCTTGTGGTAAAAGTGATCCAGTCATGCTCTCTCACCTACCTGGACATGGGTTAGCAGAGTGCCTCTTTACCTATTATCCCTGACTTTTGATTACCTGAAGAGGTTTAAATAAAGCACTGTTTTCTTAACAAGACCACAGATAATCTGTTTCTAATTTTAAACATAGATGTGTATTTAAATTTTCATGCTTCTGTATAATTGGGGGAATTTAATTTTTGATGGAAAGTTACTGATCTGTATACTTACAACATCTGAATAGTTTTTAAAATGCAAAAGAGGCATCATTTGTTTTATCTTTTGGAGATAATGGTGCTGCTTATTACATAAAACAGCAAAGTTGCTATTCCAAAGCAGCACTTGTCCCCTAATTCACAGCTTTTTCAAAAAGTGTTTAGATCACATTTGCATCTAACCTAAAAAGCAGATGAGAATCAAAATGAAATAATAATAACAATAACCATGGATAAAAAAGCTCCAGAAATCTTACATGTTAAGTTGTAGTATAGCCATAAAATAATTATGACTCACAATTAAAAAGAATGTCATGGGGACAATAACTGCTAACCTGATGTACAGCAAGATATGTAGCTATAAAGCAGCAAGAAAATAGGCAAGTGTAATATACTATGGAGCAAAAATTAATTCATGCCAAAGAGAATAGCAACTAGAGAAAAGAGCCAACATTTTAACCATATTTTATGGGAGTTTAACAGTACAAATTAGGAGTTATTTTCACTATTTGACTTGTCCTTTTTCTATAGTATTGGGTAGTTGAACTGTCAACTACGAACCCACGTTATTTTGTACGAAAGAAAATTTAGCAGAAATGTTTTACTGTTCATCATGAATTTTGTATGTTTCTGAATTCTTTAGTGCTAGAACTCTACCAGATTTTTACAGTTTTCATCCCTAATATCCAAAGTGGTGTTTTCTGTATCTTCGGGTTTGCTGAGCTGGAGGGGCCCTTAGGCTATTTAACAATTCCCGTTGGGTACACACATTTGTATTGCACACACGGGCTCTGTTTCCTTTCCTTGGCACCCAAACTTTCCTCATTGACAAGAAAATCGTCAGGGAGAGGAAAATGAAACAAAAGAAAGCACCCATTGTGAGGCTGGAAGATTTAAAAATGTAAATTCACATCTGTGAATAGCAACCTCACTCAGATTCTCTCCATAATCAAGGTAACCTCAAAAATTAAGGATGATTAATTAGAGATGATTTTCCTGGCCACAGTGCAAAAACTCCAAATTTTAGCAGGGCAAAAGCAATATATCTCCTGGACTCCAATACCAGTTTCACCCCAAAAGACTCAGAAAAACACACACACACACACACACACACACACACACACAAAGTCTCTAAACTATATTATTTAAACATTTGTTGACTTTTCTTTCTTTGTTTGGGGGATACAAGAGATAGATCCTATGGCCTTTGCACTGAGCTCCACTTTTTGGTTTTTTTTAAATATTGAGGCAGTGTCTCAAAAAATCACTAAGTTGCCCATACTGAGTTTAAACTTGTGATCCTTCTACCTCAGGCTCCTGTCCAGCATCTGGAAGGCTGGGGCAGGAAGATTTCAATTCAAGCCCAGCCTGGGCAAATCAGTAACTTAGCAAAACCCTGTCTGGAAAGACGAATAGGGTTGAGAATGTAGCTCAGTACGAAGGCCCTGGGTTTAATTACTGCTGCTGCAGACTTTCTCTCATGGTTTAGACCTAAAATATCCTCCAGAATTCTCACATGTGTGGAAGGTCCCTGGACCACTGGGGGCGCTGTACACATCAGTGGATTCATCCAGTGATGAATTGATAGCCAAATGTGCTGTCAGGAGACAGTGTGGCTGGAGGTGAGTCACTGAATATTTGACCCAGGAGGATATATTGTGTCCCCATCTCCTCCCTCCTCACTTTGCTTCCTGGAAGCTGTGGATTGAACATCCTTTCCTCTGCCATGCCCTCCTGCCATCTTTTTAATGCCTTAGAGCCAGATGACCATGAATTGAAACCAGGAGCCAAAATAAATCTTTCTCCCCTGAAATTGTGTCTGGTGTTTTGTCCTATCCACAAGGAAAATGGCTAACATAGAATTTTGGTATATACAGTGGAGTCATTGCTGTGATCGTACCTGACTATATGCTTTAGAAACCTTTGGAAATGGGTTGTAGGAGGCACTTGGAGATGCCTGCTGTCAAAGAAGCCCTAAAATGCTACAAATAGTGCTTGATGGGGCATTATCATCAGGACTCTGAAGACCAGAATGCTGATAGAATATAGATGGTAAAGGGCAAGCTCAAGAGGTTTTAGTTAGGACTAAAGACTTCCATTGGCAGTTGGACTAGAGGCCATGTGGGTTATGCTCTGGCAGAATATTTGTCTGCATTTTTTCCATGCCTGAGACTTTGCAAGAGACTGAGACTAAGGGCAGTGGATTAGTTGAGGTAGTGGAGGAAATTTCAAGGCAGCCCAACATTCTGACTGTGGCATAGGTACTGACTGCTCTGAGTGAGATCCACAGCGAAAATCAGGCAGAAAAAAATCAGATCTGAAAACTTCACAGTTTCATCAGAAAGGAAGCACCTGCCAGTTGGGGCAAATGGGGAGCATGTTGGCTACAAATATTAGCATTTTTAAAGACACAGTAATTTGCATCAGAACAATGGGAAAAATGCTTGGAAGGGATCTCAGGAATCAGAAAGATCCTACCTCAAGTTATAAGAATGGAAACTCTTTCATTTGAAAAGAGAGGCCCTAACCCCACTGCTTGAGATGGGCCACCTAGGAAAGTGGTATCCTGGGATTCCTTCCATCCTGCTCAGTCATTTTGTTAGTCACTCACAGGCCACTACAGCCATGATTCAAGGGGACGTGGCTACTCCTGAAGCTGGTAACAGACCTTGATTTTACCCTGTAGTGCTGGTTTTATAGGCATGTAAAATGCAAGAGTTACTAGGTCACTGAGTCTTCCACTCAGATTTCAGAAGAAGATCTCGGAGGACAGGCATGAAAGGTTGGGAATGAAACCAAAAGTGCAGTAGAGACCTCAGGAATGTGGAGACTCCAGGAATGTAGACTGTCGGCTAAGGAAAGCTACATGTAAGAAGTGGGTCCACCGTTAGTGAGAAGCCACGAGGGTTACATCTGGTAGGGGTGTGGGGCAGGTCCACCCGAGACCTTCGAGTTCACCCAGAGCTACAAAATTTAATGTTTCGATCTTGTCTTGTTCTCTCTCCTTTCTATCCCCCTGTTCTGTTTTGGAATGGGTATATCTACCCTGTGTCATCGCACGTTGAAAATATTTAACTTTTTTGTTTTATTTTAACTGGGGCCAACAGCTAAGAGTTTGCTTTGCATCTCTGAGGAAAATTTGGATTGGACTTTTCAGTGGTGCAGGAACTATTAAGATTTTCACAACTCTTAAGTGATGGATTAAACAAATTTTGTATAATGAGATGGACATGAGTCTTTGAGGGGTCTTGGGCAAAATGTTATGCTTGAGATCTAAAAACTTCCCCCAAGTTCTCAAGTGTGTAAAGGTGATTTGATCATGTGACTGCTATCTTCATCGGAAGAGGGATCGTTTGATGAGCTCAGAGCTGCCTGCACTGTCAGGAGAGAGCCTGGTTGGAGGCGGGCCCCTGGGAGCGTGGCCGGGAAGGGCACACTCCTACCCCCAGCTCCTGCTTTCTTGCTCTATTTCCTGCCTGCCGTAGACTGAGTGCCTAAACCCGTGCCATGCTCCTCTGCCGTCCACTGTCTGCCTTGGAGCCCTCCAACCATGGACTAAAACCATGAGCCAGAATAGACCTCCCCTCCTTTAAACTGTGGGTGTTGAGTGTTTTGTCCGAGCAAGGACAGTGACTAAGACACATTCCCGTCACCCTAATGAATGTTTTTAAATGCAGAGCTTTCCAAGTATTTTCTGTGCTTTCTTATCTTATGAATCATAGCGTTTCTTATCTTTTTAACCAGCCTCTTAATGAGCATTCATGACTGTACTGCATAGGTATACAAAACTATCATCCAAAATGCTTGCAACCAGATGTTTTTAGTTTTATAAAGGCACTGTAGTCCTCAGAGGATACATTCATCAGATGAGGAAAAGGGTCTGTAATGAACACATTATTTCTGCAGCACAATAATTTCACACAGATTAGAATGAAGCTCATAAGCAGCCTCATATCAGTTCAGATTAGTTGTTGCTGACAAACAAGTGCAAATCAAATGGAATTTGAGAGCAAACAAACAAAACAATGACTTCAAAAAAATAAATCTTTTGATTTGACAGTGCAGCTAAGGCGTAGTATAGCTGGGTAGTGGAATGAAAACGGGTAACTGATTTGTGTGCCCTGGACATAGCAGACCTCAACTGCTACCACCCTGAGAGCTGAACACCTCTCTTGAAATCTTCCTGTCTCCTTTGTGCAGTCAGGATCCTTCCATTCATTTACTGCTGTGGCCTTCTCTACCACTTTTCCTGCCCTGATAACTTATTTCTTGTACTCTTCTGTGAGTATGAAAAGACATAATAAAGTTATTATAATTGCATATGAAACTAGAATATGTAGGCCGAAGTACTGTATGATAAGATATAAAGTTATTATAATTGCATATGAAACTAGAATATGTAGGCCGAAGTACTGTATGATAAGATATATAAATTTTATTCACATTGGTGACAACACTTATTTCAATGATTGTAGAGGCTTTATTTGTTTTCTCAAGCAACTCTTAGTGAGGGATGAAACATTTTGCATAATGAGATGGACGTGAACCTTTGGGAGCTGGGGCAGAATGTTCTCATCTTTCACAAGTTTTGAGATTGTTATCTTTTTAAAAATAACTAATTTCCTTCTCTAAGAAAAAGAGAAAAATTTACCATCTCATTCTCTAATTGTCTCCTGCTTTCAGGGGAAGATATCTTGTGAAGTCATTTCTTCTGACACACGCATATATGAGATTTTGACCATCAGAAAACAAGCTAAGTCTAAAAATGATTCACTCTCACACACAAAAAAGTGATAATAATAAACGTTAAAGTATTTATAAAACTTCAAAAGTACAGTGTCAGGCTGGAGTTGGTGAACTGTCAAGGTCAGTGGCCAGTAATCTCTGTTAATTTTGCAAGCCCTTCCATAGTCTGTCCTCACACTATGCATTTAATTCTCATATATTAGTACTGCCAGCATGAGCCATCCCACAGCTCTGATAAGGTGAGCTCTATGGCGAAGTTGCCCACACATTTACACTGTAACACCTAAGAAATCTGGGAAGGAATAAAGAGTCAAAACTGGAAATCAACACAGGAGTGTCCATGATTCATGGCTCCAGGACAGATGTAGCCAGCACTGGTGAAGTCATCACTACCCAGTACTGAGAGAGCAAAGTGGTAAAAGTTAAAGCTGAGAAAGACGGTGAGGGCTGCACGAACCCAGAAACGCAGCCAGGTGACTCAAGCATTTTGTTATTTATCTTAAGGGCCTCTGACTCACCCATTCAGCCAAGGCATGAGCATCTGCCAAGCACAGGGATAGACCCTGGGGGTAGGAAAGAGAACAAGAGCATCCCCACCCTGAGGGCTTGCAGTTTGGGGATTAAACATAAACAGTGACAACCCTCTACCATGTTGGAATCCTGTAGCATAACATGGGGCACCTCTGAGCGCTCAGAAGTGAGTGCCCACGTGTGCTGGACAAATCAGGAGTGGCCTCCCGGAGCCTCGTTCAGCTGCCATTCGCTGAATCCCTTCCAACCTCCGTGCTGTTCCTTGAGCCCCCTGGCGCGCTTCCACCAAGGGCCTTAGCACTCGCTGCTCCCTTGCCCGAACGCCTTTCACCTGCCAAGCAGCAGTGGGGCTCACTCCCTCACTTCTTTCAGGGTTCAGCTCAAATGTTACCTCGGAGAGGATTTCTCTAAAAGACCACCATGCAAATTGCATTCGCAGCCCCACCCCACTTTCTCTCTCTATGGCATTATAATGTCTTTATCCCCATGGCACTTACCACAATCTGCACATCTTCAATAATTTATTGTCTGTTTTCCTCGTGTAAATTCTATGGAGCAGTGATTTGTCACTTTTGCTCATTGCTATATCCCTAAGGCTGGTCAGAGTTGAATAAATGAATGAAGGGGGAGAAAGTTAAGCTGATTTATAAAGAATATGTGTGACGGAATAGGCAGGGAGTGCGGAAGGACACAGAACGTACATGCACAAGGATAATGCAAAAGAGCCAAAGTACCTCTGAAGGAATTTAAAGAGGAAAATACAATTATCCGTACTTGGCACAGCAGACATTTACACGATTGAATTAATAATGAGGGTTGTGCGTTACAGAGTGTGCACGGTTAGCGTGGCGGAAAGAAAATAAGGGTAGAAACAGCATTCAAGACTGGTCTTCCACAAAGAGAAAAAAAATGAAGGCTTGGATGGGAAACGTCCAACCAGAGAACCGGTGGAGTTGCCATCTGGTGGAACATGCAGGGGTCAGTGAAGCAAGAGGACAGCAATCCAGGAAGCTCACGGGTGCCAGTGCTACGGACCGGTCCAGCCAGGCTCGGGGAAAGGTGGCTGCCCTCAGGAGGTAATCCATCCATGTGGGATATTTGGGGGCACGCGTGCCTTTTTAATAGTGGGGACAATTCATAGGTAGTTGAAAGTCTAGACCTACAGGTGAAGTCAAGGTAGGAGACAGGTTTGGAACAGCACGCATGCTTTCATCTTCAGGATTATTTAAAAGGAGGAGACAAAATATCCTCACCATTTAAGAGGCCAAGAGGGAGCGACAGAAAAAGGGTCCGGCACAAAAAGTGGAGAAGCAGCTAAGAGGGTGATAAGAGGAAACGCTCCCTGAGGACAGACACCATCATGGCTCGCGCACCATGGTAGTCCTTCCTGGCTCACGGGAAAGCCATATATGCGGGGGGATAAGAGGACCTGGGGGATGAAGGAAAGACGGAGCAACAGAAGGAGGCTTGGAACTGGTTAACTGTAATATCACAAAGGTAGCAAGTAAGATAGTAGTAGCTACAAATTCAAAATGTATTTTATTAGAGGATTATAACACATCAGACACCCTTCAAAGAAGCTGGCATGGCTTACCTTACTCAATTCTTGCAAGAATTCTGTGAAGTGGAGATGAGCACGATCATCCCCACTTTACAGATGAGAA
Organism: Dinomys branickii; assembly: GCA_004027595.1. Lineage (NCBI taxonomy): Eukaryota > Metazoa > Chordata > Mammalia > Rodentia > Dinomyidae > Dinomys > Dinomys branickii. The sequence goes on along the minus strand of PVLD010001005.1, from coordinate 53,408 downwards.
GGTAAGGCCAGAGGCTGGAACTTGCCTGGGTTACACAGAAGTGCATGAGAGGCAAAAGCTAAAGCCCAGCCACGCTGCTTCAAACCATGCTGCACACATGGAAGAGAGTGCGCAGAGGGAGGCCAAGGCGGAAGGAGGAGCCCTGCTGTGCAAGACAAAGGGAAGATGCGGAGGTTCCAGTGCTGTTGCAAGAAGCCCAGCTGGGAAGAAAGAAAGCCCCACAGCAGGAAGGGAGCGGAGGGCGGATACACTGTCTGTGTGTTTAATGAGAAAGTCTGGAACGTGGGAACTGCCAAGGATTCTGTTTACCTCACACTCCAGAACTGCTAGGGGAAAAAGAGGGGGTTGGATAAAAAAAGACATGCAGATTCCTTCCAGCTCTGGTTCTGCTATTCTACAACTCTGAAATTCTTTCCCAGCAAAGCCAGATGAAGGTTTCACTTGATAAAATGAATTGGAAAGAAAAAAATCATTCAATACACTTTTAAAGAGATATTTAAATTAAAACCTAAAGGTTCTAATTCCCTTATAATTTTTAAAAATTTGAATCTGGAATTCTGCGCTCTCCCCATACTGAGCAACATCCCTATAATGGCTGATGGACTGCGTCTACTTGAGACGTTTAGAAGCTGAAGTGAATCAGCTCAGCTGTTCTATATCCTGGAGTGTAGAGGACGCACCCTGCTGTCTGGATGGTATAAAGGGGAAAAGAGGAAGGAGGGACTGGCTTCTGTTCAGAGGAGCTCCCGTCTTCGGTACCAGCTTGGAGATCATCTCCGGACTTCCAGTGCGGACTCTTCAGCTTCCACCACAGACCCTTCCGCCTTCTGTTGTACACTCATCAGCCTCCTGGTATGGATTTGCATGGAAACTGAAATGGACTCCAGACCTTGGATGGAAACCTTTCGTCTCCACACCGTGTAGACACCCTGTGCACTCTTCCTCCTTGAACTCTGTGGCTGACCATCATAATCCGATCTTTAATTTCTTATACATCTGTAGATCTTGTACGTTATCTGTTTCTCTAGTAAAACCCTGACTGATACAGTCCCAACCCTTTTTCATGTTCTATCTTTTATCTTATCTTTACTAAATTGCCAAATCGATCTTTCATTTGCGATCCTCCTACCTCAGTTTCCTAAAGTGCTGGGATTACAGACTTGCACCACCCCAAATGTGCCTACAGTAGAGACTTGCTCCCCAAGCTGGTGGCACTAGCGGAAGGTAGTAGAAACTTTAGGAGCAGGGCCTTATTAAAAGAGATGGGTCACGGAGTGAAGGGAGGGGCTATACCTATGACTTTATTTTGTTCCAGGCCTTTTCTCCTCTCACGCTCTGCTTCCTCTTGCCATGAAGTGAACAGCTCTGCCGCACTAATTTTTGAGTCACGATATCCTGCCTCACCTCAGAAACAATGGAACCAGCTGACCATGGACTGAGACCCGTACACCAGCGAGCCAAAACACATGTTCTCATTGCAGTTGTTTAACACAGGTACTTTGTTACAGTGACAGAGAACTGACTAACGTGTGCATTTTCCCACTCTGTCCTGTGGGGTTTTTTTAGCCTTCATGAGAATCTAAAGGTTTTGTCATCATTAGATGAGGCCTAAAGATATGTCCTTCCTTTCCTTTCTATGGGTAAGAAGAAATCCAGATGTTGAGTTCATACTATTTTTCTCTATTGCCCTTTTCCCTTTTTACTCTGCCTCTTCTTCCACAGGCGGGAAAAATTGAGTACAGGAAATAATAGAAAGGTCATGATCTTTTTCTGTAGTATGCCCCACACTAGTGTAATCTGTAGCACTGTCTCCTAGAATTCTTACTTCATCCTTCAGGGTTTCTTCCAACCTGGAATGTTCCTCTTATGCTAGCCCTCTTTTCCCTTCCTGTGCAAAATGGATGTTTATCAGTCTCAGAAATTATACTAGAATTCTATTTTGGCTCTACGCCACTACTTGAAACCTTTTTCTCAGGGCAAATCTTTCAATTATCAAATTCCTATTTTGGGGCCAGGTGTGGTGGCACGTGCCTGTAATCCCAGCCCTCAGGAGACTGAGGCAGGAGGATCACTGAGAATTCAAGGCCAGCCTGGGCTATCTAGCGGGACCCTTTTTAAAAACAATAAAACACCAAATCTCTTTTTTTCATCTTTCTTTGCATTTTTCTATTTCTAGATGCTCCTTTTCCTGTTCACATAATGTCAGTTTTCAACAACCCTTTAGTAGGGCTGTGATGATGGGATGAGATTATCTGCAAAAAAATATACAAATCATTTTTTTTCTGGCTTTAGTATGTATTTTCACACTTACCAAAATTGCACATGCCCACTTTTGGAAATTCACAGCACTTCAAACAAAGTCTGCTTGGAAGACATGTCTCAGAAAGAATTAGAAAGCTATCCACTTAGCAAATCTTTGCTCTTTGCCGATTTCTATTCTGGGCATTCTTCCTTGCAATGGATGAAGAGCATTATATCTGAGACAAATGCAAATAATCTTCATAGAAAGATCTTTATTTTCCTTTCTAAAGTATGGTATCTTTCTAGCTCACAGTTCCCTGGAGAATGGTGATAAGTGTTTCAGGTTCAAAGGCATTCTTTTTAAAATTCCTGAGGAGTTCACTGTAGACAAGAATGAGAATAAACAGAAATGGCAATGACATCACAAGAGGCTCAGGGTATCACACTCACAAGCTGGAAGTAAGCTGTGTCTGCTGTGTATCAATAATTGACTTTACTCACATTTTCCTTGACACCTGTAAATCCAGATTCATCACTCATAATCATAGTGATTTTGGCAGGTATACGTACCATCTGAGAGGAACAGGGCACAAATACAGAATGTCTTCCAGTGCCGTAGTCTACGCCAGGAATGTACCTCACTATGGAGACACATCTCATGCCAGGAGGCAACACTCATCTAGCTACAGATGTCTCAGTAGCTCCAGATCCAAGCAATGCTTTGCACTCTTCATCTGTAAAAGTTGTGCTTTTAAAACTATAAAGTATCAGAATACTCAACGGTGATCTGGGATAACTTGTGCATTTCTTTCTTTAGTTGAGCAACATTTTCAGATATTGACAACCACGGGGACCCTATACAGATTTAACCAACTTATTCAAGTGTTTCTCCATTTCATTCTTGGGAAAAAATTATTTGTACATTATGTGTTTCAATACAAAATCATTCTTTTGTTCTACTTGCCCTTACTTACATTTGTTTTCTGGGTTAAAACAAAGCTAAAAACCTGTTTGTTAAACCAGGAAAATATTGCACTGGAACTGTTCCAATTTCTAGGAAATTAGTTGTATCACATACAGGGCATTTTAACTTAAAACAAGTAATGGAAAAATGCCAAATACGAACTGATCAAAAGGGCCATCATCTGTGTAACTGAGTAACAAAGGTGAAGGTAACATTATGTAGGACAGCATCCAGAGCTAATTCCCTTCTATCTTCTCTATAATTCTGTATTTCCTCAGTCGTTTTTGTACTAGCAGAAATGAAGATCACTTTATATTATACAGCATCCAGTGCAAATTCCCTACTATCTTATCTATAATTTGGTATTTCCTTTAATGTTTTTGTGTTAACTAATGTGAAGATAACTATGTAATACAACATCCAGTTCTAATTCCCTACTATATTCTGTATAACTTTGTATTTTCTGTATTGTTTATGGCT
>PVLD010001005.1:0-49623 GCA_004027595.1 Dinomys branickii | reverse complement strand
ATTCTCAGTATCAAAAAAAAAGAAAGGAAAAATGGCAAATGCAAATCCTTTGGTCTATTAAAATTTTATATCTATCTAAGCCAGATATAGTGTTGCCCAGTTTCTTGGAAGGCTGAGGCAGAAGGATCACTTGAGTCTAAGAATTCAGAGTCAGCCTGCTCAGCGTGGCAAGACCTAATTTCAACAACAACATGTCCATTTCTTTTTGGAAAGATTATTTTAAAACTAGACTATGTGGTGTGCGCCATCAAAGAGTTAAATTCATCTGTATGTGCGAATGTGAGGTTCAGCTATAAAAGGAAATCTCCCCTAAATGACTTTTGAATGGACTTGTTTCCTATATTCCTGGGACACAGTAGTTTCTGGGGTTGTTGAAAAGGCCCGTCTCCTAGAGCTTCTGAGACTCTTTTCAAATGGCCAGTGGGAAGAAACTTCCCTTTACTTTTTCCAAGCAAAGAAACTCAAAGAGTCTGAGGCTTCTCTGCTCCCTCCTGACCTCCTGTTCCTTGCCACTCTCAGCTCCCAGGAGTCTGGCCAAAGATTACCAGTTGGTTGTAATCCAACTCCAACATTTTAACTGATGGCCTAGCCAGGAAACCTGGACTTTTAGAACTTTTTTTCCTTTTGCTTTATAAAACACAAGATAAAAAGTTCATTGTAAAATATTGATATGCAAACACCTAAATGGTGTTGGCTATGTTTTTACTGGCAGAGTTCCCAAGAGCACCGTGGTTTTTGAGAGGTGCAGTTCTATTTCTCAAGTGGCTTTCGACCATATGCAATGCATATAAGAAAGTCGTGTTTTCCTGCCACAGTGGAAAACATCTGTTTTGCTAATGGATTTAATTCTACTTGCCAGAATAACTTTCCAGATGTTTTAAAAACTCTGAACAACTACACCCTTTCTGATTTGCTTGGGTTCACCTTTGGATTCACTAAGAAAACATGTAGGTCCGTGACATAAATGAAAATAGTATCTATGTTAGCCAGTACGAAACACCTAAACGTTTTAGACATAGACTAATGACATTCTAGACATTCATTTTCTTTCTGAAGCATGCATACAAACATGTATACACATCATCTCTTGGAAAGGAACAGTAAATAACATTTTCACCCTAGTCTTTGCAGTGTAAATAAGCGCTACTGGTAGATGGTTTATGCTCTTTATCATTAGCCCGGCTTTTTCAGTGATGTAAATTAAATGATGCCCTCATAGGATGTAAGCTTCCTAGCGCATATTTGATCCCCTCATAGTTTAATTACTTCTAAATAGCATGAAAAGTATTTTACAGTTTTCCGCTTTCACACTGCCCTCTTTAGCTTAGACTCTGGCTGTTTCTTCCTCGTTCACCATTGTCGTTTTGTTGTTATTCATTTGTTTATTGTTTACATAATTTAAAGACTATTTTTATTTTTTTCTTTCATTGTCAACTGCCAAACAATACAGTATTTCCTCTTTCTGCTTCCCTACACCTAGTGATTTCACTTTGTGAGCTTTATTCTAACCCTGTTCAGATCTAAATGCTACACGCTTTTATTTCTTTTCTTTCCTTCTTCCGGGAATCAAACTCACAACCTTGCACTTGCCAGCCAGGTGCTATGCCACTAAGCTATGTCCCTGGCAGCTCTTTGTTTTCTTCTCCTTTCTTTTTTCTTTGTCCCTCTAGAGACAGCCCAGAGTCTTACACATGCTGGCCAAGCAGTCTGCCGCTAAGCTACCTCACAAGCCCCATGTTTTCTATTCAACTTTTCCTTTGCAAAGTCGTCTAGTAGATTGCATTCCCATGTCCACCCTGATCCCCAAGCACAAATATTTGAGGAGGAAATTCTAAATAGAACAAGACAAACCTATTGTGCATGAAAGTTCAGTGCATACTTTGCCCGGTAAATATTTGCCAAGGTTTTATGTATTTCACATCAGCTTCTAAACACAAGAGTATGTTCCTTTACATGCTCAAGTTGATCAGTCACTTCCAATAAGCTGATTGTTTTTAATTCATCCTCAAGGTCAGGTCTATCTTGTTTACCTTTGTATTATCAGTATCTGAAGCAGGGGTGGGTAGGCATTCAATTATCATTTGTTGAATAGGCTTAACATTTGCTCATGAAGTGGCAGTATTATTACCTAGGGACTGTTTTACATGTATTTGTATTATATATATAGTACAAAAATATAAGCATATGTTTATGCTTATTTTATGTGGCCCCAAGAACTCTGTGAAATAAGCATTATGTCCATTTTACAATGGTCACAACAGAAATTTGATCAGGGAGCGAAGTAATATGGACAAATTTACACAGAGAGAAAATTGTAAAAGGCTTCAGTCCCAAGCTGAATAAATGAATAAGACCAAAACTAAACATGAGCCATTCAAATGCCTTTCTTTCTCGTTTTTATCTATTGTGACTGCTTCTAAGAAACCATTTTAAAGTACAACTGATCTTCAGCAAATCTTTATTTTTCCCTTAAATCCTAACTTTTGGTACTCAAACCCTCTGACTTACCCATCGCAGTCAAACACAGAAGCTTGAGTCTATACCTAGCTATACTCGGACACCTTAAATTCTGATTCTCCCTTTACCAAATCTGTGCCTCACTGTTTTATAATTTTTGAATTTTTGTGATTAGAAACTCATTTGTTGGACATTATTTTTCCCTAATATTAAAGGCTAGAAGAGTCTTAAAGATTTATCTGACCATAATTTTTTGGGCAAAATAGCTCTTCAACAACTATAATCAAAGGAGTGAAATTAAATAGGGCTAAATAGAACAATACCCAAAGGTATGGCCCAAAAGTTAAAAAAAGACACAACTACCACAAACTAATGCACTATTGTGTCATCCACAAGCACACCAAGGCCATCATCTGCTTTGGAAACTATGATGTCTTCCATTGCAGACTGTGCAATTTAATTACATAGACTTATTAACTCAACCAACAAATTGTTACTGAATGTCCCCTAAATAGAAGGCTATTGAAACTACTAAAGGGGGATTATGATCTGATAGACAATATAAATCATGTACACAATTAAAAGTTAAAGCATATGAGATTATTGTCAAAAATTACAGAATAACTTGAGATATCAGAGTGGAGCAGGGATATAAGTAGCAAAGAAGATCAGTGGTGATTTTGCTTATGTTTTACCTTAAATGTTACCTACTGGGAAATAACCAAGCACATGTTATTTTTTCAGAAAGGATGTAGGCAGTTTATGGCACGATTAAGTAATCAGGATTGCTTCTGCCTGTATCAAAACACTCTAGTACAACTTGCTTAAATAGTAATGAGAAATGTAGTTATTCACCCCCAAAGAAGCCTGAAGATAAGCGTTTCGAGAAGAAATGAGAGTTCAACAATGCCATAAAAGAACTTGCTATAGACTATGGGATTCACACAAAAACTTCAAAAGAGCTCTGAAAAGGGCTATTCTCTTCAAAAGCCTTTCTCTTGTAGGGAAGGAAAGCTCTTCCAAATGTCCCCAGCTAACTTTCCTATCTGTCTTTGGCCAGACTTATTTCCCATCTCATGCCTGGAGCAATCAGTGATGAAGGGAAATCAATTGCTGTGATGTAGTAACCACTGCACTTATTGCCTCTTCTTGTCTCCCAGGACTGATATAAACAAGCAACACATTTGAATTGATCATGGAATCTTAAAATTACTTCTTCTTATATAAGTATTACAATAGCTTTCTATTTTGAGCCATGGAAAAGTCTCATTCACAAAGTACATTAATCTTATTCCAGAGGTCAAGAAACAATGAGCATCGTCTAGATAAAAGTCATGTTAGATTTAGGTAAAGTTTTCATTCTTTTGTCATTTGACCCAAACTGTGATCCTAAAGTTTTGCCAAATCACTGTACTAGAGAATGAAACAGCCCAGGTAAAGTCATTGTGGTAGTGTCTGATCAAAATTGTTCACAAATAGAATTCAATTAATAACTCCTGCATGTCTGAAAACACTGTGAATGTAGCACTCTGAATTTACCGTGATAGTTTTTTATACTTCTCATATTTAGCCACATTCCATCTTAGTTACTTTTCTCTCCTTACTGAGACAAAATACCTGACACCCAAAATTAATAAAGAAAAGGTTTATTTAGCTCATAGTTTGTGGAGATTTCAGCCCATAATCAGCTGGATTCAAGGTAGGGTGGCATGGTACAGGGGCAATACTTCAAGGCAGCAGAAGACAGCAAAAGCAACATGAGCAAAAAGGGCAAGGGGAGCAAACCTCTCTTCTCCCTTAAATTGTGTGTAGGGTACTTGCTCTAGGGTGGGTATAGCACTCATCATCCCCTGCCCTCCTTTTGCACAGGCTCAGGTTGTTTACAAATTGGAAACCTTGGTCCCCTGCTGAGTCACTTAAACTTCTCAACTTGACACAGTGAACAAACAACATCCTAGAGCCAAGGCAACCTACACTCTAGGATGTAGAACTACTGAGTTACTTAGTTAAGCTTCTAGACTTCTCAAGTTGACACAATGTATCAACCATCTTACCATCCTCCACTTCAGCCAGACCAAACATTCTAGTAACTACATTATTTTCTATGTATTGTGTATAATATGTTAAACTGTTCTACATAATCATCATTTTACATTATGTGGCTGTGGAAACCACAGTACAAATCTTTTATTAATGATTCTTCACTTACACTGTGATATTTCTAAAACCATATCCCAGTCAACTATTACTTCATAAAACTACCAAAAACTTAGTAACTTAAAACAGCAGTAACCCATTATTTTCCCCATAAACTGCAATTTGAACAAGGCTTATTGGGAAAACAAGTTTCTATTGTCCCACAGAATCAACTGAGGCAGGTTGACTGGGGAAGAATCCACTTCCAAGCAAATTCATTACAGAGCCAGCATCTTAATTTGAGTTACTGTAACAAAACCAGCACAGAGTGGGTAGCCTAAACAGCAATTACTGATCTCTCAATTTTGGAAACTGGAGCTTGCAATCAGGGTGTTAATATGATTGGGTTCTTGGTGAAGGCCCTTTTTTTATTATTTATACATGGCTGCCCTCACATTGTGAGCGAGAGAGAGATTCCTTGCTATATTTCATTTTGATTGAATAATTTTTAATTATGGAAAGTATTTTTCTTTTAAAAAAAGCACCTAAAATTTATATCTTTATTCTTAAATTGCATATTGATAATGTGGTTTAAAAGTAAACTAGAATAAGAACGTTTTCTTTGTAGAAATGGAACATAGCAGATAACCTCTGATGCTGAACAAATGAAAAATTTTATTGCACAGTGAGAGACGAGTACTAAGTCAATATGAGGTACACTGAGGTAGTTTTCGATTAACTTCTACTTTTATAAGGATGATGTGCTTGGGCTTTATAGAAATTGAAAGATTTTCATGATACAGTAAATGACAAATCTTGCGGGTCTTTCTTTCTATTTATCATTACGCTGCCAAAAAGAGGGCGCAAGCTATTTCTCTGGTTTGTGAGAAAATGCTGTGTTCTCCAGTTTTGCAGGCATCATTAATATTGTTTGTCAGTTATTGTTCAATGACACTGTGTAAGGGTAGGCATGAGCAGTCAAGGCAACCGAGTGAGAGAATAAAAAAATGAGAGGACATCTGAGCTCGTAGCGCCTTTCTTCCTAAGGATAAGGGATTCAGAGTTCCAGTGCCATCCGTCAGAGGACCACTTCCCACTTGACAACCTTGATGACACTGCTCTTTTCTTTTTCTGCACGTAGCCTTTATTTTATCTAACTAATAGCTTCTTTAGTCTGCCTAACACATACATCCTCTCTCTACTCTGAAAGAATCTGCATTCTGTAGCATAGTGCTCCGGGCCATCTGTGATTCTATTCTCCATGTCCTGATTGTAGTTCTAAATATTTGTGTCTCTAGTCAAATCTTCTCCACCAAATTTCCTTCTTGTAAGCCAACATTCTGCCTGTATGTGCTGTAGAATCCACAAGCTCATTTTTCCTAAACCATTCAGAGCTGCTCCCCTTCACTGATACCCACTACGTCACTACATCCTATGAATTCCCTCTCAGAACGCACTCTCCGTTTCCCATCCTTTTCCTTACCACCACCACTAATGTATTTTAAGCCTCTTAATCTCTGCCATAGGTTAATGCGCAGATCTCCTTGCAGGTTAAATCGGCTCCAATCCCACTCTGAGCCAGCCTCCAAACTGCTCCCAGACTGGCTGAACCAAAAGTGCAAATAAGACCATACAACTACCACAGTACCAGATGCCATCTTTCACTGCTTACAGAGTGGAGCTCAGTGTCTGTCATCAGATACAATACACAGGGTGTGTAACCCTTGCATTCCTCTCTGCTGTCATCTTCCTCCAAGGGTTCATAATTTTCTGGAAGATCCATCATGTTGTTGCGTGACCCCACATGTCTTCATATGCACATATATTTTATACACACACACACACACACACACACACACACATTTTAAGTGAACTCCTCCCTTCTTTTCATTGATGTATTTGCCAAGTTACCTTCTCTCCGAGTCCCTTTCATCTCTCCTCCTCTGCTGCCAGATGGCTCTCACCCCCATTGTGAGTGAGTGATTGTGTTACCAATTGTGCCTAAATCAAACAAAAGCTTTTATTATTGTACTTACAGGATTTTAGTTTTATGATCCTTTGCATGTCTGTTTTCTGGAGGAAGGTACAAGTTCTTTAAGAGAAGGAAGTGTGCCTTGTTTACCAACAGCAACTAACTGCCTTGTCCTCCACAAAAACTGATCAGTTTAATTGGGTACAGTCAATGGGAAAAAACATGAAATAAAAACAAACTACCTCAAATAGGAAAGTTTACTAATTTCCAAATTATGTTGAGAGAGTAATAATAATGTTATAGTTTGGTAGAGAGATACTTAATATCTAAATACCTAGAAGTAACAACGTGAAAATTATTCCTATTTTTCAAAAACCCGACTCTGTCAGACCTTAATGATTAGTGTCACATGCTTTCATATATGACATTTAAAGCCAGAAATTTGCAGAAAACATTCATAAAATAACTGATATTCCAAACAATTATAGAGACAGAAAAGACTAAAAATTTCATTCTATGGCATAAAAGCTTTGAGATGAGTAAAATAATGCAGAGCTATGTGAAACACATACCAAATTCAGCAAAAAAGGAAGATCTGTAATTATAAATTATAATAATAATAGTTATGGTAATGGTAATAGTAATCCCTAATATTTATTGCTTACTACATGCCGGACATGGTGCTGGAGCTCTGCACACCCTACTTCATTCTACCCTCAATAACCTTGGATGCAGGTATCATTACTGCTTACTGCAACTTGCCCACGATGAACCTGTTTTGAAGAGTTAGTGACTTTAAATTGCTATGGTCATATAGTCTAGTAAGTGACAAAACCAGGTCTTAAAGTCTGACTTGTGAGCTCCAGATCTTGTCTATTACACTAAAACAGACAATTTCATACCCACATGTAACTGTGCTTATCCAGTCCTTTAGCAAAGACAAATTAGGGCGCCCATCAGCACCAAGCTCCACATTAATTGCAATAGTTTGATGAGGCTACATTTTGTGATCACACTCTTGGATGAAACCTACAAGTGAGAGTGGTGTTTGCCCCTCAAGGGAATATATGTTTCTCCTGTTCATCTTCTATCTGTTAAATAAACTTCAGGTGCACAACTGAGCATTGGTCAACAGGCCACATACTGAGATGATGGAGAAATAGTTTTCTCTCTATTAAACTAGGAAGTAGTTGGGCTTGTCTCCCAATGAAGGACACACATGAAATGCTTTCAGTGGAAATTAAGGAGCTGCCCTTGGCACATAGATTTTTTAGTCCAGGTGGCTACCTGATCAAAGAAGAGGAATAAGAATAAGGATTTCTGCAGAAGTTGTAATTAATTTTCAGGGTTGTATATACCCTTTCTATTGTTACCTAGATTTCAGGGAGATCCCAGTAAAAGCTAAAGTCTGATTTCACCTGGTCTGTGAGGATTTAAAAGATATGAGAAACAAGCCTGTGGCTTTTAAGGCAAAGCAAAAGAGGAGATAGTAAGATCAGGGACCGGGGGCAGGCAGTTGCACCCAGCAAGGATGACACTTCATGAGGGTCAGTGGCAGCAGAACAGCCCTGCAGGTACAAAGCAGAGAAGACTGGAAAAACCAAGAAGTAAAAAATGTACTCAAGAGCAGAAGCTACCACATGGACAATGGCATATAAATGTTTGTCGTATGATCAACATAAACTGATTGCTGTGAATAAATATGACCTTATTTTTCATTATGGGTTCTGGAGACTTAGAGGTCTGAACACATTAATCGTACCAATGGCCTGCTTTAAGGCCGTCAGTGTCTCCCTGATGTCTTCAAAGAGAAGCTCAATTCTTTCAGCATGACACAAACAAGGTGTGCCTGCGCGGTCCCATTGCTGGTGTCCTCTTTCACCAGCTTTCTCCCTCCACACCCAGCCCCTCAAGTTCAAGTATATTCACTTATGAGCATTTCCCCAATATGTTACTGCTGGTTTCTTTTGTCTCTGGACACATGATGTTTTTAGGTGTGTCATTCATTTTCCCAATATCTTCATCAATCTCTGGCTTTGAAACTCATTTCGGAAACTTGGTTGAAATCTTTTCTACAAGGCTTCGCATGACTAGAACTCAGCTTAAATACATTTCTTTATTTATTTTTAAAACCCTACAAAAACTTTAGAATGTACCACTTTGTATTGTTATGGTATGTTCACCAATCTGCTCTCTCATATGCTCTTATGGGGCCTGATCCATGGCAGAACATAGTAGTATTTTTTTGAATAAATCAACGACCAGTGATCCTTTTGGTCATGCATAGTAGCTGGTCTAGTCCAAGAAGACGTGCATGTGCTTTTCCTTCTGTGAGAAGTCATGTACACTGCACACTGCTTTTTTTTTTTTTTTTTTTTGGCAGTACTGGGGATCAAACTCAGGACCCTGCGCTTGCTAGGCAGGCGCTTATTCCACTGAGCTATATCCCCAGCCCTGCACACTGCTTTTTGCCACTAATTTGTAAATTAATTTGGCCAAAATTAAAATTAGTGACTGTAGTAGAAGGAACAGAATAATTTGACATTTTATGTGTTTCCCTCAGTTATATTCATCAAGGTTATTAATGATTCTTTCATGGATTATTGTAATTAAATCAATTATATTTAGAATGTGTCCACATGTTTAAGATCTATATTGCTTGTTTCTAACATGGCTGCTAAAGGAGATGTCTCTTGCTTTTCAAGTGTTCGGTGGTTTTCTCACAATAAACACTTTCCAATGCTGCTTTATCTCATGTTCAAAAAAAGTACACTTTCCCCTTCAGCAGGGCACAGTGCCTGAAATCCATGAAAGTATTTTAGAAAACAAGTTTGATTAATACTCCCAAATCATACTGACTGTGAACTCAACACAGCTCTTCATAAAGAGGTCTTTCATGATCATGTAATTTTCTGGCACTGTCTGTTCATGGAGTAAAAGAATTTATTGATCTGGCCCTTGACCTAATAATCCAATTTCATCAAACTTTCCAACCAATTTGAATTACAGCAGTCTGTAGTAAAGATGAGGTTTGCATTTTCAAATGATCAAGGGAGAGCACTCCATCACCTCTCTGGGACATTGTCTCCCGTTTTACTATTCTGTGAGAATTTCACTGCACAATCATGGTTATGGGTATCTCCACAGTTATGCTCACAACATTACACAACCCTTGCTTCTAATTGTGAAATGGATGCTTTATATTTTAATGTAGTTACATTAACAACCTACTAACAGTTTTTCCTTTTTCCCACTATTTGAATAAATACTCACTAAGTGTTCTGTGCAGCTTTTCCCCAAATATGTATTTGGAAAAGTATTACAGATATTATTCTTTTTCTCAATGTTCACCCACATCAGTGTTAACAGACTCTATGCCATCAGACCCCCACACCAGTATTTAATTTACAAAGATTGTTTTGTTTTTTAAATTTTTAATTATAAAATATTTCATACACTCAAAAAGGCATAGAAACAGTTTGCACATGAAAAGATGCACAACATCATTAGTTATGGGAGCAGTGTAAGTCAAACCGAGGTTCCATTTCCCACTCAATAGGGTGACAGTGCGGAAAAGGACAGACAATAGCCCATGTGGGCCAGGATGTGAAGAATTTAAAACCTTCTCCTATCACTTGTGGGCATGTAAAATGTTCTTTTTGCTTTGGAAAACAGTTTGTCAGGCTCTCAAAATATTACACATGGAGTTACTCTGCAATATAACTATTCTACTCTTAGACAATATAAACATATGTTCACATAGAAATTTATACACAAATGTTGACAGCAGTGTTATTCATAATATGCAAAAAGTAGACCAGTCCAAACATCCATCAGCTGGTAAAAAAAATTGGATCTACCCAAATAAATATTATCTGTGCATGAAAAGGAATGCAGTGCTAGTATATGTTACAATGTAAATTAGCTTTGCAACATTATGTTGTTAAAGAAACGAATTACAGAATATCACATATGGTATGATCTCTATATTTATATGAAATGCCCAGAATGGGCAAATCTAAGGAAAGTAAATTAGTACTTGCCTAAGACTGTGGAGTATTGGGAGAAGTGAGTGTATGACCATCACTGGGCATGTATTTCCTTTGGGAGGTAATAAAAATATTCTACAATTGATTGTGGTAAGTTGCACAACCCTGAGAATATACAAAAACACACTGGATTTTACAATTTACATTTCATATTAATGGTATATGAATTATATTTCAATAAAACTTAGAAAACAGAATTTTAAATTCCTACATAATTATATAGAGAATATGTAGCAGACACCCATTAAAATACTACCAAGGTTTAAAAATATGCTGTGTTTGCCAATTTTACAGAGACTTTTTTAGAAAAACAAAATGTTACAAAGCACAATTCCTGGTCTTCATATTGCCCACTAAAAGTGACCACATCTTAAAGTGGATGGACATCATTCTCACGCGTACATGTATCCTTCTGTGTATTTATGTATACATCTATAAACAAAACACAAACTTATTTTAAATGTATTTTATATAAATGGTATAAGGAAAACTAGCTTTCCATAGCTTGCTCTTCATACTTTGTATAGTATTTAAAATATTAGATGTGCCTGTGTTAACATATGTAGAACTAGTTCATCTACTTAAATTCTGCGTAGTATTCCACTTATTGACATAACATAATGTCTATTTTTCTAAGGGTGAAATTTTGTGTTGTTTTCAAACTTCTAGTACTACCAAAAATGCTGGTAAACAAATTCCTTGAACATGTTCTGATGGGCACATCCACAAATATTTGCGTAGGAGGACACACCTGAAATTGAAAGTTTCTGAGTTAGAGCTTATGACCAGTTTAAAGTATAAAATTATTTCCAAACATTGGTGCCAGCTTACATCCTTGCTGGCAGTGCTCGAAAATGGCAGTAGCCTCCCACGCTGGCCATCATTTGGTATTATCACTTAAAAATTTTGTCAGTTTGATAGTGGTGCCATAATATCTCATTGCATTTCAATCTCACTGGATTTCAATTTTATCTTCTTAAATTTAAATGAGATTGAGCATGTACTATCCAAAGGCTGAATGTATTCTGAATAATAACCCTCTCTTGGTAACATATGTACCATGTATTTTAAGTCTTTCCCAAATTTTGGGTTGTAGTTTAAGTTTCTAAGTAACATGTCTTGTCAGATGCAGGATTTACATTTTTATATCCTTCAATTCAGTCTTTTTCCTGATAGCAAGCTCTTTTAATGACATTAACGTATTGCCACACTTTTTCTAAAATTTCAAGGCTTTGATTATTGTGTATGGAACTTAAATCACTTCATTTATTTTTTGTATTGAGTATAATAGAGAAATACTTTTATCTTTTTCTTTTCTTTAAATGACC
Organism: Dinomys branickii; assembly: GCA_004027595.1. Taxonomy (NCBI): domain Eukaryota; kingdom Metazoa; phylum Chordata; class Mammalia; order Rodentia; family Dinomyidae; genus Dinomys; species Dinomys branickii. The sequence continues at coordinate 37,681 of PVLD010001005.1, read as the reverse complement.
CTTGTCCAGAATATTTCTCCTACTGATTTATAACTGTTATAAGTTTCCTTGTATAAATGTCTCTCTATATCTGGGTTATTTATTCTTTAACCCTGGCCTATTTATCTCTACTTGTATTAATATGATACTAACTTACTTTATCATAATAAGTCTTGCTTTCTTGCTTTTTTTTGGTATCCTATCAACAGTGCACTGTCCAATCATAGATAAACTTGTGAAGCAAAATATTTGGGGAAATAAATTTCTCAAAATGATAAGATGTTGGCATTGGCTCTGGAATGTTATTTGGAATAGTTCAACTGCTAGTGATATGTACAACTATCCAAAAATGTTATTAATCATGGTTAACTGGTATGATTTTAGTTTATAAAGAAAATTGCCTTTGAACTTTACTGTATTTACTGGGTAGAAGGATTTTCTTCTGAAGTTGCATGGAAATAAAACACCAACACTCTGGGAGACACATAGAGTCTTTTCCCCTGCTTTTTAGATTTAATATAAAATGATGTGTCTATGGAGAAATCATTTTAAAGGCAAAATTAAATTCTAGAATAGTAATGTATATTAATCACAGTATGAGAATCTGTGATGCATAGGAAGCATTCACACATGCTCTGTCTTTAAGCATTACTGCAAAACATATTGAATATTCTAAAATATACAAATAGAAAAAATTACAAACATGGAAAATATCTTATCATAGTAGTAATTAGCACCAGTTAAATAGTACTATTTTTACCCTTGAGTTCTTCAAATTTCCTTTGGAGAAATTTCATCTCAATATAACACTATTAATTAAAACTCAATGTTTCTCAAAATGATATGCCCTGTGTCAGTCTCTTCCCCACGCTTTCTTGTTTCTGTCGTTTGTACCATCATCTTTATGGCTTCCCAGGTTCAAAAGTTTCAGTTGCTGATTTTTTTTTTTACCTCTGTCTATCATGTAGTGACACCCCCACCCCCACCCCCACCCCCACCCCAAAAACACCCATGTCCTAATCCTGGGAATCTGTAAATATGCTAGGCTACACAGACAAGGAGAATTATGCTTGCTATCAACTGACTTTAAAACAAAGAAATCATTCTAGAATGTTATGGGTGGGCCTGCTGCAAGCACAAGGATGCTTCATGTGTGGGAAATGGAGACAGAATCAGGATGAGAGCGGAAACAGCTTCAGAAAAGCCTGAGGCATTTCCAGTTTTGAAGACAGAAGCTACCCATGAACTAAGGAGGGGGCAGCCTCTGGGTGCCGGGAAAGGCCAGGGAAGTACATCCTCCCCTGGATTCTCCAGAAGAAAAGCAGCCCCACCCAGGGCACCTTGATTTTAATCCCGAGGAACTTATTTCAGATTTCTGACATTCCACACTGGACAGATAACAGATTTGCATTGCTCTAAGCCATCAACTTTGTGGAAATTCATTACCGCAGCAATAAGAAACTAACCTACGTCCTACACCGATAGCACCCTCATTGATTCACACTTTACCTCTCAAATGTCTTTTCCATCTCAATGGTAAGACACAGTATCTAGTTCAGGCCTTCAATTGTTAGCTGTTGAACCTAACAGATGCCTAACAATGTTCTGAGGAAAAGAGATTTAAACTATGAGTCCCGAGACCTGAGTTCGCGTCTGCCTCTGCAATTCACTAGCTGGTGGCCTCAGGAAACTCTCTGCCAAACTTTTTCATCCCTCACCCTGAATATGCACACACAATCAGAACTGTTGTAATGTGAACACGGTAATCATTAACTTTTTTCTAGCTTTTATCAGGACCATTGTATAATCTGTCTACTTTTCTCTTAGCTCTTCAGTCCTTCCTAGCCATCAATCTAGAATTACTCTTGAAATGTGCTTAATATAAATTTTACTTTGTTTTGTAGAATCTTACATTGGCTTTTTACTACTTAGAGTTTAAATAAATCCTTACCAATTAAAGACCTTTTGCAACTGTGAAGGGTGCCACATGCCTGTAATCTCAGCAGCCTGGGAGGCTGAAGCAAGAGGATCACAAAATCAGGCATAGCCTGGGCAACGTAGTATTTAGAGAGACCATGACTCAAAATTTAAAAAAAATTGAAAGACTGAAGGGTGTCATGCATTGAGAAAACCCTGGGTTCAATCCTCAGTGCTGAAAAAATGAATAAATAAGAAGCAAAAAGAAAGACATTTTTTATAATCTGCCACTCACTGCTTTAGAGATTAGCAGCACTTTTTCTTTGCTCTCTACCCCAGTTCAGCAAAACAGACCTATTCAGTCATCCTCCAACACGCTATGCTCGTTCTTTATCCCTCTTGCAGTATCCACTGCATTCTTACCAAGTGTAACAGAGCCCTGTATTTTCTCTCAGAGGCCTAGCATCTGCGGTGCCCTGGAGATTGATTGCTCCTTCCCTACAACCACTGCCTAGCACAGATTAGATTATGATGAGATTACGATGAGAACACAAGAAGTGTCTAAATCATCCACCTCCACACTTGGAATTAAGAATGGTAAAGAGATGTCAGAAGAGGGAGAAAGCAAAGAAGAAACCAGTTCAAGGGCACGAAGCTTTGCCTTTCAAGCTTTTGGAACAACAGAGAAACACATGTGCTCAGACTTGATCCAGTACTGCTTGCATTATGGCTATGTGCTATCTCTCAAAGTATGAGCTCTTAATGACCGGGTCATTTCTTCTTGTTTTATTTCTTTTTTTCAAAAAAAAGATTGGTATATATTTGCCACACAAAAGGATAACATTCATCGCAGGGAGTTTGACAGGGTCATTTCTGGTATTTTTTTTATCCCCGTCACTGAGAAAAACTTTTATGGCTTACCCACATGAGTTACTCACTTGCTTGCTGAATGTCGTGACACGCAAGTGGTAATGACATTTACACACCAAATCCAGCTTTAGCCCCCGCAATTCATGAGCATATGACACACATAATGAGGATTTAATCAATGAGCTCGGCAGTCACGTTATTTCTTTAAAACCTGTTTCATCTCAGTATGCGTTAGTCCAGTTATTCCCCAGTGTTGGACCATGTAGACTCTCACCCCATCTCCTTCACTTCTTGACCTCCTAAGCCCACCTTCCTAGCAGTACTGTTAGGTATCTGCCAAACATGACTCATAGTACTCTAAGTCCTGTTGGGTTTCGCTGGGTTTTAGAAAAGAATTTCTGCTACCAGTGGCCAAAGCCTACTTCATTCCAAGCCACACAGTCACAGCCGTATGGCCAAAGGAGTCAGCTTCAGCCAGGAGACAAAGCAGTGGCCTTGAATAAATTCAAGAGATGGCTCATTTTCTATCAAGGACAATTTCCTAAGAAATTAGACATCCATAGAAGGCAGTTTAAAAAAACTACATGCTGAAACTTTATGAGAAATTTTTAGATTGTCTTGGTTAACTTGTACTTAGTTGGGTTCTTTGCTTGCTACTTTCTGCCCAAACCTTCTATGTAATGAATGTTTGAAATTCACAGTTCCACATATAGTCTGAAATCAGAAGAATTTGTGGATGATCAGTTTAGACTCCTGTATTCCAAGATGCTAACAGCTAAATTGTCTTGATGGAGGTGAGCTCTTTGCTCAGGTCTGGTGCAACAGTTTTAGTTTAAAGTGAACCTGAGTACTGGTCTCAAGTCTCAGACAGTATGTCAGCACATACTCAACCTTGAGACTCTAACAAGATCATTTTCAAGAACTATTATATCTAGCTAAATATTCAATTTTTTGTATTTGTTGTCCTCTCCATATAGTTTCTCTCTTCTAATTTTCTCTTTTCTCTCCATGCCCCACAGTTAAATTTATTTCTACATACATATTGTATCAACTGTCAGGTACATAAGTGCCTCCTTTTTCTGGCTTGGCGGTGACATAAAGTTTGTGTAATAGAACCTGACAATGTCATTGTATTAGAAATGTCATTCATTTCTTTCGCTTAGTCATATATTTTAAGTCTCTTTCAAAGATTCAGTATCTTGCTCAGACAAATTCCTTTGTCTACCCAACATTTTTCTTTCCCACACAGTTCATGTATTTCAATATGACATTATGAAACTGCTAAAAAAATGACTATTTCAGTTTTTAAAAATGCTGATAGTATCTTGGGCCTAATAATGACTGAGCTACTTATTTTCATAAAATATACATATCTATCTATGTGCAGTACATAAGCATGTTTCAACCACGTCCATATACAGGCTCATCCACAACGACAGTCATACATTGACATTAACACTTGCTACATAGGCACAACCTCTTACCTTTCTATTTTCTCCCAGTCTGTGTCCCCTTCTACTTCTTAATAAGATTCATCACTGTAGAACCATAGCAAATAGAATAACTGGTCTTGTGCCCAACACTACCTGGAACAGCATGCAGGTACACTGGGTTACCATTATGAAGACCAACTGCATGTCCTCTGACTTGAAGTTATGTGGCAAGGCTTACAGAGTCACCTTGAAGTCACTTCTTTCTTCTAAGAGTCCTCACCTCTTCCCTTTTCTGTCCTCAGCACTCTTTTATCCACTCCCATAAGAGTCTCACTCTATTTTGAGAGGGAAAAGGGGAATGCATGGTTCTTCACAGCGCTTTGTGGAATAGTCTTTGGCATCTCACAATCGTCTAACCAGAGCAATTATAAGACAAGTGAACCTTGCTTTCTCTAATGCTACTCACTGCTCAAAGCAAACAGTGCACACTGCCACTATAAAGAACCAGGACTGAAGATGGAAATGGAGATGAGAAAGACAGACAATGCTCTCCTAACACAAATATATCACAGGGGGCTGCATACAGCAGATGCAAATGCCCAGAGTCTTGGAGCCCAGCTCAGGGTAATAGTGACCAGGGCAAAATTCTGACAATTAGAATTATTCAGACTTAAAGAGGACAAGAGAGATCCCTAAACAAGTTTAGTGTGAGTAAATTGCCCAAGAATGTCTGGAGGAATTCAATCCAGCCTTTATGCCAGAAATGTGGATTCTGGGATGTAGGCAAAATCTGACTAATACATGAAACTTAACAAAGAAGATGGAAATAAAACTGAAATGAGGAAGAGGTCAGCGCTAGCTTCAGTGTTGATAGTAGTTTAGGATTGTAACAGCCTACAATGAAATACCTTAACCAAAAGGAGCTTCCTAATCTTAGACTATAAACATTGTAAGGTTAAGGACCTAGGGCTCTCACTGAAGGGGAAATCTGCTAACAAACCCTAATGGTCCCTGTTGCTGTGTATACAGTACCAAGAGAACAAGGCTGTCACTGATCTTTACTGGGTACATTTTCAGACTTAGATTTGTACCAATCAACCTTGGAAGGATGAGGTAATGTCTTCCCTTGAACAAAGAGCAGGCTTTTTACCATTCACTCTAAAAGCAATAAATACTTCAAGCAGTGTCCCTCTCTGCTGTGAGTACGTGGGCAGCAGATAGGCCTCCTGTGTCATTGGCGTAGAATTCGGAGGTCCTCAGGTATCGACACAAGCAAATGTGAAGCTCATAGCACCTGGTGAGTCATAAGTGATAGTCTGTCTCTGACTCAGGAGTCCCTTATCTTTTGTGAGCATCCATGACACAGTAACAGGGTAGCCATGAGCTTAAATTACAGCAAACCACAGGCCTAGTCACAGTTCCCAATACTTCTACCCACAGCGCACAGAACAGTTTTGCAAAGAGTGGATCATTCAATGTGCTAAATGAGTCCCTTACTTAAAAAGAATATGTGAATTTACCTTACTGCTAACTTCATTTCTGAGCACCATGTATGTCAATATTTACTTATGAAGTTACACAGCAGACTCTTTATTACTGATTTAAAGTTTGTGCTTCAAGTTGACCATTGCCCAAATTCAAATAATATAGAGTTACTGGGACTTCCAACAAGAAATACTTCTAATAATTTCTGAGTATTTGTCAAATTATATGTTAACCAGTTGTCACAGAATGGTTTTAAAAGCATCAAAGCCTTAATTGCATTACATATAATATTTTTAATTTATGTATATAATGTAAAAACTAGTCACTTTATGATGCCAGTGAATCACAATTAATAAAGGAATGCAAAATTCTACTGACCACTAATTTTTCAGTGTATCCAAACCAGAATCCCCGTCAGGAAGATTTGGAAAAATAAGCAACTCAATTTTTGCCTTCACTCTTGAGGAACACATTGATTACAGGTCCTCTGAGATCAAGCAACCTCAGTTTGATCTCTCTCTTTGGCCTATAATTGATTTATAAATAAAAACAACCTCTGATTACCGACACCCTTCACCAGAATCTTTACCCATTTACATGCTAAAGAATAGAAGGAGTTACACCTGAACTAACATTTGCAAGGCGTATTTTGCATGCTTAGCTGGGTACTCTGTCCTTCCACATAAACAGTTATGCATAATCTTTAACAACAAGGACCAGTGTTCAGTCTCTAACTGGTTCATTGTGGTTTTCTCAGTATGTTGCAATCCTCTTTGCATGCGTGCTCCACACCTTTCCGAGTACTGAGCAATCTATGGGAAAAGCAACCCTGTCTTCCTAGTGAGAAGCTGAAGAATTTTTTTAATTGAAATGGAGAATTTCCTCTTCCTTTCAAGCAATGTGAAACTCTAAGGGGTCAGCAGTGGGAAAAAAAAATGCTGGAACAAAAATTCAGCAGACAAAGTGGATCATCAATGTTTAATCCAAATTTTTTAAAACGGTAATTGCTTTGAAATGATCTTAGTGAATAATATTCTTTTGATGTCAAACTATATTAAAGAAGAAAAGTACTTCATTGTAAAGAGAGTAAAATGGAACCCTGTAGATAACCTCATTACACTTTTTTTTTTTTTACCTCTCCTCTGAACAATTCACTCACATAGGATACTGGAACCTTGGAATTTAGACTAATATGGCCATTAAAATCTCATCTTTATAAATGAATGTCAAGGAAACCATTTTAGATTATTCAGATCATTACATTGCGCTGAAAAAATAATTTCTGTTGAAGAAAAAGAAACGTAGAGATATGTGAAATTTCCCAAGATCCAATAACAACACAAGACCTACTAAAAGATATATGTGTATCTCGTGTCATTACATAAAGAGGATTATGAACCTTATGCAGATTTTCCTCCCTTACACACTGAGACAGAACTTTTAAAGATGATCAATGATCTGATAATAGGCAAACACAATAGTTTTTGTTTTGCCTTCTTTTTCAAGGCATTTTGTACCATTACTAGTCACGCTGACTCTCTAGAACACTTCTCTACACTTACCATACATATAATAAAATAAATTTGTTTCTGTTTTTGTTTTTGTTTTACTAATCTGGTACTAGCACCTCTGGTGGACTGAAGTTCTTTGATGTAGAGAATATTTTTGATTCTTAAAGTTTATAGACATCCTTCATTTATAATGCTTTGACTTACTTTTTTTTAACTTTACCATGATGCAAGAACAATATGTACTGAATAGAAATCATGCTTTGAATTTGAATTTTGTTCTTTTTCCAATCCAGCAATATGTGGTACAATGCTCTCTCCTAATACTGGGCAGCCACAGTGAGATACAGCTTTCACTTAGCTATGAGATTACAGAGGTAAATAACCTATAATCTATGGCATACTACAGTGCCACACTATAATATTGGGTAGGTGCTATGGTTTCGGTATGCGCTGCCCCCAGAGTCCATGTGTTGGCACTTTAATTCTTCAGTATGACAGTGTTGAGAGGTGACCCTACTGGGAATTCACTGGGCCAAAGGGGTGGAACTCTCATGACTGTATTAATGCTTTTATCACAGGAGTCAGTTGAACTATCTTAGGACTAGATTAGTTACTGTGAGAGTAGGTTGTTATAAAGTGAGGCTGCCTGTCATGAGCTCTCTCTTCTGCACATACCCATTTGTCCTTCCATTTTCCTTGATGAGTTAAAGCAGCATAAGGTCCTCATTGGGCTACTCAATCTTCGACCTCCAAGCCTCCAGAAACATCAGCCAAAAGAATTCTCTCTCTCTCTCTCTGTTTTTTATAAATCATCCAATCTCAGGCAGTCTGTTACAGAAACAAAAATGAACCAAGACAGTAGATTAGATGGAAATGCAATTTTAGTTTGCAATAAGCATCTGTATTTATACAATTGTGTTTCAGTTCTTGAAATATTGCAAATTATTATTTAATATTAGATGGCTGGATATAATGGTACATGCCTACAATCCCAGCACTTTGTGATTCTGAGACACAAAGAGGGCAAATTTAAACCAAGCATGGGCAACTTAATGAATTAGCAAGCCCCTGTCTCAAAACAAAAATTTTAAAAAGGCTGGGGATATAGTTCAGTGCAAAGACTCAGGGTTCAATTCTCAATACCATATACATGCCAAAAAGTATCCTCCATATATTAAATCATCAATTTAGAACTCTTTTTTCTCTAAACATACTTCTTTGGCTTTCATTTACATGTGGAAATCATCCAAATATATCAGTCATCCATCCACTCCATTTGATCCTGTGTCTTTTATCCATAGCTGATTGCTGAGTAGGCCTCTCTGGATGCTCCACAAATTCATAATTTTGACACGTGCAAAATTATACCCTGAAGTTAACTCATCGCTGAAACTACAGCTCAAAACATACTTGTTGTGCATCCCTAAATACAATGCAGTGCACTAGAAAATGCAGGCGATGTCAACAAGAGTGAATTCCAGTTGCTGCTCTCAAGAACATAGGCAAGTGAGGAAGAAGAACACTTACAACATACAGCACAATCAGTAGTAGAAATACAAACCAAGGCCTGTAAATTGTGGGATCATTTCCCAAGCACTAACTCTTTTCAAAGTGTGCAAGTTTCATCCAGAGGTAGTTATAAACTTCAAAAAATTTTCCAATATGTTTTTTCCATGTTTATCTCAGAATCACCCATTGGTTTCAGTGCTATGGATTCTATCCAAAATTGTGGCCACAGTTATTGGATCCGACCTCCTTTCCCACCAGCTGTACACTCTAGTGTCTCTATGTGTCTCTCCAATTGGTAGGGCCCTGTTTGCTATTCTAGGACCTTGGCATCCTTGGTTGCCATTTATGTTCCCATAGTACTTCAGGTTGCTTCAGAATTTGAAGCAACTGTTGACACACATGGTAAGTAGCATGTTAAAAGTTTATTTAAAATCATATTTTAGGAAATAACTTAAGAGAAAGAGAAAACCGAAGGGCATAGTCCAGAGTTTGGGTAGAATAGTTGGTCTGCTTAGGCCTGTTTGGTTACCAGCTTCTTACTCTATTTACAAGCAGACCAGCGGGACCCATTTTGTCTTCACACTCAAGGAACCATAACAATGGGCTACAAAAAACCATTTGGAGATGGGGGAAAAGCAAATATACATAGAATTCAACACGAAATTCCTCCAGGTGGAGGGAGAGCTGCCCAAAGGCAGTGTGAGCACAGTGTGATGGTTGTGGTGGTGGTGGTGGTAGAGATGACATGGTGTCCTGTTATTCCCTGTTCACCATCCTGAAGCAGAACCCTTAAGAGACTATGACTAATAGAATATGAGCATGTGTTAATGGGTCTCTGGATGAATACTTAACAGGTAAAATCCATCCTCCTAGCTACCCTGAGTTTCTTCCTCTTCGTAGGCAGTATCAGAAGGCTTCAACAATTCTCCATGTTGGTCCATGGTCACTGCTCCTGGCAGGAATCCGGCCTGACAGCCCAAACACAGAAGCAATGCTATTCCTACAGCAAGTGCCTCATCTCTTTGGCTCTACCCTGGTGCTCTTGCTACTTCTCTCCCAACCTCTCTTCTTGCTGGTCCCATCTCCCCTACTACAATGCTGATGCTCTGTTTTGAGGTGTGTAGACTTCTGCTACAGCCTGGGCCCTGGGCTGTACCCAGTTGTGTGTCATGGAGAGGAACAGACAGGGTGGAAGATTATATTATTAAAGAAGGAAAATGAAATGCTTCTTAGATAAGGTCGAATTTATCCTGATCTTTGCAAAACGGTAAGTGGTGTAATGCAGGAGTAGATAAGAAGTGGGGAAGTAGATTGTGAAAGGCAGAGAAATTTTGTTTGAGGAAAAGAACTTTGTACATTTGAATAAACATGCCAACAATGGAATTACAAAGTATGTTTGGAAGTTACAAATAGAACTAGTTTTTTAAGAGAGAAAAAAAACAACAAAAATGATACAGAATTTTAAAACAAGATGATAGGAAATTAGCAATGGTTATTATATTGCATACTGTTATCTTCAAAGGAGTTGCTCAGATGACCAGATATAGGCATGCAAAATTGATCAAATAATATAAGCACTAACTGTTCCTTTCAATGAATGAATAGTAATTAGTAGTACAATTATCTTAACTATCTTGTGTGTGTATATATATATGTTTTTCCCTTCCTTCTTTTCTCCTTTCCCCCATCCCGGTTGTTCTTTCCTTTGAGCAGTTTCTTTCCCTTTCACAATATCTATTGTACCTTAGGGATCTTATTTATTCTTTCAATTTCTTACACTAGGGAGACAATGCAATATTTACACATGCGGGTCTGATTTATTTCACTTATGAACTGTTTTGTAGGTGACAAGGATTCGTGAAAAGACTAGGGACATTATGTTTTGTCTTGGAGCTATATACCTTCTTTTAATTTCATGAGCAAAAGGAAGAAGAAAAGCAAACAATGCCTTTTTGTGAAGTTGGGGTACTCTTTTTCTTTCCTACTGAAAGAAGTTTAGTAAGAGATGCAAATTTTCTTCTTTACACAGCTTCAGACAGAAAAGGAAGACACACTTTTAACTAGAGTAGGCAGAGTAGGCATTTATCAAGTGGTTCGAGATATTCCAAGCAGGTTAATGTATTAACTTTAGGAGCCAGGAGGGTGGGTTTTAGTAAGAACAGGGTAGGTCCACATCAAGTGTTTGCATGAATGAAAAATCATACTTGCTACAGTTTGGATCTGAAATGTGCCCCACTAAAACCATGTGTTAAAGGCTTTGTGCCAGAGTGATGATACTGAGAGATGACAGAACCTTTAAAAGGTAGAGCATGGGCCCACCGGTGCCAGAATCCAAGCGCCAGGGCATTTCCCGCTCTGTCCCGGCTGTGCGACTCGGACCTTACTCCAGTGACTGAGGCCCACTGGCGTGTGACTCGGACCTCACTCCAGTGACAAAGGCCCACTGACGCTGACATTTAAGCAGTGCTGCGTTTCATGGTGCATGCCAGCTGGGTGACTCAGACTTTTCTCCAATGATGGAGGTTGACCTGCAAGGACACATGAGCAGCGACACCCTTCTCCTCTGAACCAGGGACAAAGGTGTACTCGTGCAGAAACCTGGGTGGGGCAGTGTTTCCTGCCCATGCCTCGACTCTGTGACTGGGACCCTCACCCAGAGAAAAAGGCGGACTCACCCAGACACGGAGGAGGAGCAGCGTTTCCTGCCCATGCCCCAACTGTGCAACTGGGACCTTTACCCAGAGACAAAGGCAGACTCACACAGACACTTGGGCAGCACCGCACTTCCTGCCTGTGCCCGGGCTGTGCAACTGGGACCTTTAACCAGAGACAAAGGAGGACTCGCTCAGACATGTGGGCAGTAGGCGTTTCACCGCCTGCCTCCGGCTCCACGACTAGAACCTTTCTCCAGGGACGTGTGACACCACATAAGCAGCGCAACCCTTCTCCTCTGGTAAGCTCCATACCTTAGAGTTAGGAAGGAAATCCAGCTGGGATGGCCTGTCCCTGCTGGTGGTTGAGACCTGCAGAGTGGAATCAGCCTCAGGCTCTGGGGTCCTCGGGTTTGGGAGGAGAGCTCTGCTACCCCCGACGAGCTACCTGAGGAACCTGAAACAGAAGCCACTGCCTAACCACCATAGGCTTCAAGGCTGAGACCCACACTCTTCCTGTCCACACACTGGACACTCTGGTACCGAAGCCCAGCACTCTCCCACTATAGCAGCTGTGGTATGAACTGAGTACCCCAGCATTTACCTGGGGTGCCTGGCCGTAGTGGTCCACAGTCTGCTACCACCCTGGGTTTAGTTTAACATCCAGGTAAACTAGGAGCCCTAGAGGACTTAGTGAGCTGCCTGGGTAGTCAGTAGCTCAGCACCAGTCATCTGACATTCAAAATGACAAAACAAAGGGACAAAATGCAGTCTGAGAACACAACTCCACCCAGAACAAGTATAAGACACAATGACATAGGAGAACTAGGAAACCACATACCTGAAATTTCTGAAATGATCACATCTGAAATAAAGAAACAACTCCATCAAGCCATAGAAGACATTAAATCTGAAATAATCTCTCAGGCAAAAAATGAAATGAAAATAATAATGGAAGAAATGCTTTGCACATACAGAGAAGAAACACATAAGAGACTAGAAGATCAAAGGCAACACATGGAAATGTTAAATGAGCAATTCAGGAATGAATTAGAACACATGAAACAGTCTCAAAAAGATCTCCAAGAAATGAAAACTGCCATTGAAAGTTTGAAAAACTGCTTGAATGAATCTGAAGATAGAATTTCAGATCTTGAAGATACCCTGACAGCTAATAACCGTGAAAGGAAGGATCTCTTGAAGTCAACAAGGAACCAGGAGAAAACAATCCAACTGTTGCAAGATGAAGCAAAGAGAAATAATGTGCGAGTAATAGGAATCAGTGAAATAGCAGGAGGCAACACAAATGACATAAAAAGAATATTTGGAGAAATAATAGCAGAAAATTTCCCAAGAATGGTAAAGGAAACTGATGTGCAGGTAAATGAAGCATATAGAACTCCAATGAGCCACAACCCACATAAAACCACCCCTAGGCATATAATAGTCAAGATCCCAGATATGCAGCAAAAGAACACAATATTAGAAGGTGCTAGAGAAAAGAAACAGATCACCTATAAAGGAAAGCCCATCCGAATCACAGCAGACTTCTCAATAGAAACCATGAAATCAAGAAGAGCTTGGAGCGAGATATTACAGATTCTCAGACAAAACAGCTTCCAACCCAGACTGATGTATCCTGCAAAACTATCCTTCAAATTCAATGGAGAAATAAAATATTCCCATGACAAAAACCAACTGATGAACTTCATGAGGGCTAAACCAACATTACAAAAAGTACTGAAAGATATTCTAGACAGAGAAAAAATACACCACAATCCCAAGAACAACAACAGAAAGGAACCCTTAAGCGGAACAAGAAATTAAACAGCAAAAGTAGGAAAGCAACATCAAGTAAACAGCTTGACAAGAATAAGCCAATGTATAACAGTTATAACCATCAATGTAAATGGCCTCAATTCACCAGTCAAAAGAAACAGACTGGCAGAGTGGATTAAGAGACAGAATCCCACAATATGCTGTATACAGGAAACACACTTTACTCAAAAGGAAATCCATAGACTGAAAGTCAAAGGCTGGAAAACAATCCTCTATGCAACAGGTTCCCAGAAAAAAGCAGGGGTAGCTGTTACATCTGCAGATAACTGAAACTTCAAACTGATAACAATCAAAAGAGACAAAGAAGGCCACTATATACTAGTTAGGGGAAAACTGCAAGAGGAAGAGATAACAATGCTAAACATGTACGCACCAAATACTGGAGCACCGAACTATGTAAGGCAAATCTTAACAGACATAAAAAACCAAATAAACAATAACACTATTGTAATAGGGGACCTAAATATCCCTTTGACTCAAAGAGACAGGTCAACTGGACTAAAACTCAGCAAAGATATAACACACCTGAACCAAATGTATGAACAAATGGACTCAGTAGATGTTTACAGAGTGTTCCACCCCACAACACTAGAATACACATTTTTCTCAGCTGCACATGGGACTTTCTCTAAAATAGCTCACATTCTAGCCCATAGAGCATACCTACCTAAATGCAAAAGGACTGGAATTATCCCATGCATATTATCTGACCACAGTGCAAGGAAATTGGAAATTAATGACAAAGGGAATTCCAAAAGCTTTATAAATACTTGGAAATTAGATAACAACCTCCTGAATAATCAATGGGTCACAGAGGAAACTAGAGAAGAGATTGGAAAATACCTACAAACAAATGACAATACAAATACAACTTATAGGAATCTGTGGGATGCAATGAAAGCAGTCCTCAGAGGGAAAATTTATAGCAATGAACTCACACATAAAGAAAGCAGAAAGAGAACAAATAAATAGCCTAATGCTGCACCTCAAACTTTTAGAAAAAGAAAAACAAGTCAAGCCCAAAGCCCAAAGAAGGGAGGAGATTATAAAGCTTAGGGCAGAAATTAATGCATTTGAGATGAAGAAAACTCCACAAAAAATAAGTGAATCAAAGAGTTGGTTTTTTGAAAGAGTAAATAAAATTGATAAACCTCTAGCCAATCTTATCAAAAAAAGAAAGGAAAGAACTCAAATTCATGCAATAAGAAATGAAAAGGGTGAAATCACTACATATCCTACAGAAATTCAAAAGATCATTAATACCTACTTTGAGAATCTTTACTCCAATAAGATAGAAAACCCAGAAGAAATTGACAGATTCCTAGAAATGTATGAATTACCAAAGTTGAACCAGGAAGATATAAAAACCCTGAATAACCCAATATCAATTAATGAGATTGAAAACGTCTTTAAAACTTACCAACAAAGAAAAGCCCAGACCCTGATGGATTCACAACAGAATTTTATAAAACATTCAGCGAAGATTTAATGCCAACACTCCTCAAACTCTTCAATGAAATTGAAAAGGAAACAATTCTCCCTAACTCATTTCTGGAAGCAAGTATCATACTAATACCAAAACCAGAGAAGGACCCAACCAAGAAAGAGAACTATAGGCCATTCTCCCTAATGAACACGGATGCAAAGATACTCAATAAAATACTAGCAAATAGAATGCAGCGAATCATAAGGAAAATTGTATACCATGACCAGGTTGGATTTATTCCAGGAATGCAGGGATGGTTCAATATTCACAAATCAATTAATGTAATACACCATATCATAGAACCAAAGACAAAAACTACATGATTATCCCAATAAATGCAGAAAAAGCTTTTGATAAAGTCCAACATGCATTCATGTTAAAAACCCTAGAAAAAATAAGAATAGATGGCCTCTACCTCAATTTAATCAAAGCCATCTATGACAAGCCAACAGCCAACATCATACTAAATGGACAAAAACTGAAAGCTTTCACTTTAAAGACAGGAACAAGACAAGGCTGTCCACTGTCACCACTACTATTCAATGTAGTTCTAGAAGCATTAGCCAGAGCAATTAGACGAGAGAGAGAAGTAAAAGGAATACGGATAGGAAAGGAAGAAGTGAAACTATCACTATTTGCAGATAACATGATACTTTACATGGAAGACCCCAAAAACTCCACAAGAAGACTCCTTCAATTAATTGACAAATTCAGCAGAGTAGCTGGATACAAAGTCAACACCCAAAAATCAATAGCATTCCTATACACAAACAATAAACAGACTGAGAGAGAAATTAAGGAAACCCTACCTTTTACAATAGCATCTAAGAAAATGAAATATTTAGGAATCAATCTAACAAAAGAGGTAAAAGATCTATTTAATGAAAACTACAGTACTCTGAAAAAAGAGATCGAAGAGGATTTCAATAAATAGAAAAACATTTCCTGCTCATGGTTAGGAAGAACCAACATTGTAAAAATGGCCATGCTACCAAAATTGTTGTACAGATTCAATGCAATTCCCATTAAACTACCATCAACGTACCTCACAGATCTAGAGAAAGCATGTGTTAAGTTCATCTGGAACCAGAAGAGACCCAGAATAGCAAAAGCAATCCTGGGCAACAAGGACAAGTCAGGTGGAATCACAGTCCCTGACCTGAAATTATACTACAAAGCTACTGTAATAAAATCAACCTGGTACTGGCTCAAAAACAGACCTGAGGATCAGTGGAACAGACTGGAAGATACAGCCACAACCACAAAAACACTCAGCCACCTAATATTTGACAAAGGGGCCAAACAAGCTCACTGGAAGAAAGATAGCCTCTTCAATAAATGGTGCTGGAAAAATTGGCTTGCCACTTGCCAAAGACTGAAAAACGACCCAAGTCTATCACCATACACCAAACTCAAGTCAAAATGGATCACAGATCTCAATATTAAAACAGAAACACTGAATCTATTGGAAGAGAAGGTAGGTAAAAATCTTGAAGACATTGGAGTAGGCAGAGATTTCATGACCAAAAATCAAACTGCAAGGGAAACACTTCAAAGAATCAATAACTGGGACCTCATCCTACTGAAAAGTTTTTGCCTATCTAAGGAAATCACCAGCAGAGTAAAAAGAAAACCTACAGATTGGGAAAAAATCCTAACTGGCTGTCCCTCGGACAAAGGTCTTCTATCTAGAACATACAAAGAATTAAAAACCATGAACCTGTCCAAATTCAAAGACCCAATCCAGAAATGGGCATCTGAGATGAATACACACTTCTCAGATAAAGAAATACAGATGGCAAATAAATATATGAGAAAATGTTCTACATCTTTAGTCATTCAAGAAATGCAAATAAAAACAACATTGAGACTTCATCTCACCCCAGTAAGATTGGCCAGCATCAAGAAATCGTCCAATAACAAATGCTGGCGAGGCTGTGGAGAAATAGGGACTCTGCTGCACTGCTGGTGGGAATGCAGACTGGTGAAACCACTGTGGAGAGCAGTTTGGGGATTCCTCAGAAAACTAGGTCTACAGGTCCCACTCAACCCAGCTATCCCCCTTCTCGGTATTTTCCCAGAAGATCTGAAAACAGCATATCACTCTGGTATATGTGCACCCATGTTTGTAGCAGCACAATTTGTAATAGCTAACTCATGGAAACAACCCAAATGTCCATCCACAGAGGACTGGATTTAAAAACTGTGGCATTTTTACACAATGGAATATTATTCAGCTGTAAAGAAAGACAATCTAGGGGCTTTTATAGGCAAATGCTCACAATTAGAGACCATACTCATAACCGAGGTAAACCAGATGTGCATGTGCAAACAGCGTATAGTATCATTAGTGTAGGAACCTGGAGGTGAGAATATAGATCGGGAGGTATGAAGGGAGACTGCTCAAGGGTGGAGAGCAATCAGGATGAAGGGAAGGAGAGGAGGAAGAGGGGGATAGCTGTGTAGGTATGTATGTATGTGCGGGATGGCTGACATGGCTGCACTGTTGTCTCATGTCATATTGATATGGGAAACAATCGGTGATTAGTTGTTTGATCAATCTTGTATGTCTATTTGTATTGTCCTGAGTATACACTTTGAAGCTTCCAATGTGTAATACAACAACCATTGTTGATCCCCTGCCACCTTATCTGTAGTTCGGTTTTTGTACTGTTCTTGTGCTACTGTATGTATGTTTGTTAGTGTTTTTGTTCTTTTACTTTTAAAATTTAAAAAGATAATAAAAGTAAAAAATAGAAAAAGTAGAGCATGACTGTAGTGGGGTCTCTCCAGGACCCCAGTCCCTCCTGCTTCTTTATCATTTCCTGGCCGTGAGGTGAGCAGTTCTGCTCCACCACACACTCCCACCATCCTGTGCTGCCACAGCCCCAAAACAATAGGGCCAGTGCATCGTGCGGGGAAATCTCCAACACTGCGAGCCAAAGTAAAACGTTGCTCTTTATAAGCTAATTATCACGGGTGTTTGTTACAGTAACAAGAAGTGAACAACATTCTCCTTTATTCATAAATAAGCTCAAGCAGGCACAGATGGGTTGGGACACCAACTGGGAGCTGAATTTAAATCTTGTTTTTCAGTTTTGATTTTTATTAGTACATGTTTGTGTTACATAATGGTTGCATTCACTGTAGGGAATCAGTACGTGTGTACAACAGATCTCAATTCTTTTATTCACCTGTCTGTCCCTGAGTCAGGTACCTTTGGGTACTGTGCAACCTTGGCTAAGTTTAAAATGACCATGAGAACTCTTCCCTGTCTGACGTGAGACTAGATAGAGGTTTAAAGTGACAATTAGTCTGTTTTCTGGTATAAGGAGATATAAAACCTGGATTGATATCCCCGTGCCTACCTTTCCTGTTATTTAAGATTGCATTACTTGTAACCTTGAGTGTTTAGAAAAGAAGATCAAATCCATTTATTTAACATCACCATCGATATTGATCCCAGGGCTACGTGCAGAATAGATTCTCTGTAGGCAGTAAGGGCTCACCATGGCACTCTGGAGTTCAGGGAGAATTTATGAGCACAATTCTATTTTTCAGTTATAAAGGAAACATATCCAAGATGTACTAAAATAGCTGAATAGAAGCGTAGTTCCCTACTTTATGCACACAAGCCGAGCCTGTATTTACTAAACAAAGAATTTATAGCTCAGAGAAGTAGATTTCTGCTTAAAAGAATTTCTATCTTTCAACTCAGTCCACAGTTCATTGTAGAAAATTCCTATTGTGAGGCTCTGAGAAATGAGATCACAAACAATTAAATTATAACGTTCAATTATTAGGTTTCTCAACTAAGAATATTATCATGCATGATTTAATACAATTTATAAATAACCACTTAAAATAGATTCTGCCACTATATATAGGGAAAAATGACATTGTAGACAGGTTATTCAATAGAATATAGCTCTATATAAACCATGCTGCACAGATATGCTGTAGGATTCAAAAGAAAATGTTGACCCCAAAG
The DNA here is from genome assembly GCA_004027595.1 of Dinomys branickii. Taxonomy (NCBI): domain Eukaryota; kingdom Metazoa; phylum Chordata; class Mammalia; order Rodentia; family Dinomyidae; genus Dinomys; species Dinomys branickii. Next base: position 19,010 of record PVLD010001005.1, on the reverse strand, counting down.
TACTTTTCATTACACATAATTATGAGACCAGATAAAGTGTTTTATATTTGTGATATTGTTTGATGAGATGGGAAATTAATATTCTGCGTTGTGGTCTCTGATATCAATTTGCAACCGCATGTAAGGCTGGCCACAATTTTTTAGGGTTGTAAAATAGTGAAAAAAAATTCACAGTCAGGCTTTCAGTTAAAACACACAACAAAACTAGGAAACTGGATCCTGTATTACACTTTGCCCTTTCACACTGATCATCCTTCACACATTGGCACCGTAAATTCCATATGTTGGAAGTAGTTAGTTTAATGTCCATTCCACTAAAATCTGTGGAACAAAGTGAGAGCAAAAATAATTTCATAATGATCAGACTGGCAAAGTGCTTTGCCAGTCTCTCCCTAATATAAACCATTTTGTCCTCCTTGATTGGTAAGTCACGAGGTACCCAGCCCCCCTCGTGGGAAAACTTTAACTCTCAATATTTCTCTCCTTCCCTTACCTGTTCCACTTCAGTTCCCCTCAGCCATAAAAGCCAAACCCGCCCTCATCCACTTTGACAGGACTGTGACGAACAGCTCACCTTGCTTGGGTTGTTGTGGCCCAACCCACCCTGGTCGGACTGCTCTGACCCACAGACACCACCACCACCACCGCCGCCCCACCCCTGCTCAGCTATTCTGGCCTGCCGACACTTACCCTAAAAAAGAGTGTAAAAGCCCATGCTTTACTCAACTTGCTGCTGCCTTGGTCCGCTAGACAGACTGCCACTCCCCTGCACCGCTTCCCCCAATAAAGACTTCTCTCATGTCAGAGAGAAGGTCTGGTCTGGTTCTTTGTGGGTGTCTCATTTCTATCATTGATGACTTGCAAACAAGTTAAGATCAGTCCTGAAAGCAACCCCGGGTTCACAATGTTTCCCCTCTTTGTTTCTCTTGATATCTCCCCAAATCCTATCTCTAATTCTAGCTTAGCTCAAGCCTCTATAGCAAGCCCTCTCCAGACTCACCTCCTTCCTTTCAATTCCCATAGCAGTTATACCTATTTAACTAATTTTGATGCAGTCCTAAGCCATCTAATACTATGTCTGCCTAGTATGTATGAGCCTTGTTTCCTTAGCAACTCTGTAAGCCCCAGAACAGGAAATGAGGCTTATCTCAGTTTTGTTCCTGTATAGAGCTTAGGGTAGAGCTGAGCACAGTATTGGTGCTACTGAAAGTATTCAGCAAAGTTGAGTCATTTTCTCTCCAATATATAGGCAGAGTACATCCCCAGGGTGGTGTTCCTGACATACATATTCCTACCACTCAACCTCAGCTAAATAATGAGACACATATAATTAAAATATGTCAAAGGAAATTTAATTAGGATTCACTTCCCTCAAGAGACTTATTAGTAGTCTGGAAATTAAAAGTGCTTGAGAAAGTATAATCAGCATGATGATATGTGAAGATAGAATAATTGTAGACTACCTCATCAAATCCATGGAGGAGAAGAAGGAGCTCTTAAAGGTGAAGAAGCTGCAAAGGGTGTACCATATCCTCACCTCAAAGAAAATTCCATAACCTGGAGGGCATGGAGCTGGGTGAAATAAGCCAGTTGCAGAAGGGCAAATACTGTATGACTGCCCATATAAGAGGTATGCAATATAGTCGAACTCATAGTAGTAAAGAAAGCAATGCTGGATCCCAGGGGCTTTGGAAAGACAGAAGGGGTTTTATTGCTTGGTAAGTATGAAGTTTCAGCTATGCAAGAGAAGGAAGTGCTAGAAATCACTGTGCAGTGTAGTGCTTGTGTTTCACAAGGTGATAGTTTGCCCTTGAAACCTTGTTACAAAGGTAGAACTGTTGAGAATATTATCACACACACACACACACACACACACACACACACACACTAAGACACACAAAAACTTTTGGACATGGTGGATTTTTTTTATTTTGACTGTGGTGACAGTGTCATAGGTATATATATTTACATCCAAAATCATCAAGCTGTGTATGTTAAACATGTGCCTATTTTTAAAAATATCAATTCTGCATCAATAATTCTGTCAGAAATATCTATAATATAAAAAAGAAAAAAAAAGAAAACTACACAAAGACGCATAGTTTTAAGAATAGATTTGGAGGACCAGGGATCTAGCTCAGTGGCTTATGTTAGTCATAAAAAGAACTGGCATTACTATCCTGGATGTCCGTAAAAAGCTGGTTTCTGTGTTGGCTGACAGGTCCCAAGAATGAGGTATGTTGGATGAAAAGAAAAACAAGACAGACTAAGTTATGGGATCAGGGGGCTGCAGCCTCTAGGACTGAAGCCTCGATTATAATTTTCTTTAGCCTGTCATTAGGATTCTCACAAAAATCAGGAACAGGGGAAATGGGAAGAATCATTAACAGGATTAGCGAGGGCAATAGCTTAATTATCCCAGGCGCTGAACTTTGACTTAGCCAGCCATCATGTCATCATCTCTTTGGACATATCTCAGCAAAGCTGTCCCAGCAGCTTTCCACAGAGACTGAGGTCCTGCTTTCCTTTTACACCAACGCTTTTGCTAGACTTCCTTCAGAAACAAACAACCATATGGCTTGGTCAGGCTCTAAGTCCCATATGTGTAATACATTGAAAGGTAAACTATAGAATGTCTTTCTCCACACTGGATCTTAAATAACAGAAAAAAATTAAAATTTGAATCATTTAAGATCCAAGATAGTAACATCAATTCTTTGTACTCCTGAGACATGTGAGTAAAATTGTTTTCCCTCCTGGAGAAGTGGTTATTTTCCCAACTTCCCGGCCTTTCACTTCTTTAAGTCCAAGAATACTGAGATCATGGGAAAGGTTTCAACAAATTGTCTCATGACTGAGTCATAAAACTTGGCAGCTGTGAATCTGTTTGTCATGTATATAAGATGATCTCTGGGTGGAGAATTCAAACGCTTAAGTTCTGGCTACAGATCATAGATAATTTAAGCACCAGTTCCAGTGTATGTTGTCTGAAATTTAGAAATTCTCCTATAGTTTAAAGCTTCTCACTTTCTGCCTTAAGAAAAGCAGTGCATCAAATTGACCATTTGAGATCTCTTTGTATGACCCTAGAGATGGTGTCAAGCTGAAAAATAAATTATTACAGTAAATGATTCTTACATGCATCCACTTTACTCCCTAGGTTCTTAAAATTTATAAGTGATCTTGACCATTTCAAGATCCCAAGGATTAAGATTGAAATGAATGCCATTTACATTTACCTTTTGAGAGCTGAGAGAGATCTGCATGCTGCAGGATGATTTCAATGGGGTTACAACTGACATTTCAGCATTAAAAAGTCCCTTGGAAAGGAAAAAGGCTGTTTTTTCACCAAAAACATCTTTTAACAACAAACAAATGGACTTTTCAAGTGTACGTGTGTGCTTGTAAGAGACAGGGCAAGGTGTGATAGCCCAAAATTTTTACTCATGCAGAACATTTACTTATGATCTCCACGGAGATAAATATCTTTAATAAGATAAAGTAATTTTTGAAGAGGTAAGCTGTTTTTTTGTTGGTTGTCAGCTTATTCAGATTTGATTTTTAAAAACAGATATATTTACTTTTGAATTGAGAAACAGTTCAATATTCAGTTAAACACAAATGTTTTCTACATTTTTTATAACTTTTTAAATATCATTTCTACTTGCTATTCAAACCTCATAGTTCTGCCCTTAGAAGCAGGTCTTTGTTGTAAAAGATAATGTACCACTTTAGAAAGTTACAGATTTGTTGTTTTTCAGGGGCAGATCACCGTTTGCTTATGAAAATGTTGTCTTTAAATTCTGACTTTTTCTTAGGAATTTACACATTGAATTTTATAAGGCTTTATATTAATACTTGCCCCTCCAAAAAAAGGGTAGTTTATAATTTTTTTACAGAGTATATAGAAAAAAATGTTGCCTTTTGAGAGTTTCAGAATGTTCAAGACACTCTCAGTAAATGTTGAAAAACTCATTTCCCATAAAGATGACTGACTGGCCCCGCAAGACTCTCTAAATCATAATCCTTGGGTAAAAGGATGGGAAAGAACTTTGTATAATCAGTAAAATTCATGGACTACATGCCAAGTCAAGCAGCTTTTATATAGTAGAAATAACAGAAGATTCTGCAAATGGTCCTGTACATGAGTATTACTATTAAGAAATTGTGAAAGCCTGAGTAAAATGATTATTGGAAAAGAATGATGGATCAGGCTTATAGAAAGATAAAACCTGTTCAAAGTACAGTATCATAAACAACTTTCTTTTGTTTCTTCAACTTATCTCTTAAATTAAATTTCTCCTATTTGCTCTGTGGGCCTCATTATTTGCCTACCTCTCGGCTTCTGAAACAGAATTTGTTACTCTGGCAGCACCATCTTTCAAAAGTCCAAATGCAAAGCCACTTTAAAATAAAAATAAACAATAAATAACTAAAAGCAAAGCCAGGCTCGCCGTCGCCCTCTATCTGTGTGCAGACAATCACCAAATCCTATTACTTAAAGCTTCCTCCTGATATTTATCAGAGCCCTCCCCTTGTTCCATTCCCATGGCTTTGGCTTCAGGACAAACCCTAATCACGTCTTGTCTGAAACACTGAACAGCCTCCTCCTCATTGGTGCCCTTGCCCCCCCCCCGTCACGCTGTCTTTCCCGACCCACTCCCCCAGCCGATCTCTACTCTGCCAGGATGATCTAATAGGCAAATCTCACCCTTCCATTTCCTTGAGTGATTTCATATCACTGTCCAACGAAATCTGAACTCTAATATGACCTATAACGTTTTCTGGATTTCTCTTCTGGGAGCTTCGCCGGGCTCTTGTCCCACATTTCTTCCATACACATGAATGCTTCTTACACTTGGTGACTTCCTCACACACTGTCCTCCCAGCCTACATTTCCTTTGCTCTCCTGTGTCCCTGTTTCAGCCTCTCTTTTTCCTTCTATTTGTCCTGACTGCCTGCTCTGTCAATCCATTTCTTTCCTTCGTGCATCCATCTGCACAAAGCTGTGAAGACAGAAATGATCAACACACAGCCCCATCCTCCAGAATCCTGTGGCCCAGTCAAGATCAGAGGAGACTTCTCAGCATGATGAAATGCATACAGGCAGCAAGAAAGAGATATATGGGACTGTGCTGTGGGGATGCAGAAGAGGGAAACAAAATTACAGCTTTTCATTTGCATCCTGTTAGTGTCTGTCTTAGCAAAAATGAAAAACCACAAGCCACAAAGCTGATCTAAAATGATGTTTGTGTTACCCTTCAAACATTCTATATGAATTTATTAGTAACACAAACATAGCTAAATGCAACAATGGCATTGCTATAACAAGTATATGCTAATATATTGATTTACTCCTTTCCTTTTTGTTATGGTTTATGAACTATCATCCAAAAGACTTATACATTAAGAACTTAATCCTCAAAACAGTAACGTTCAGAGATGGGGCCTGGCCAGGTAATTCGATCTTAATACAGGGATGAGTTCATAACTGAATGAATTATTAGAAAGAGGAGCCTGTTTGGAGAAAGTAGGTCACTGGGGACATGCCCTCAAAGAGTATAGGTATATTTGAGCCCTGGTCCCTTCCTCTCTGGTTCTTTCTCTCTCAACTCTGCTTCCTGGCTGCCATGTGGTAAGTTCCTTTTCTCCACCAAACCCTTCCATCGTAATGTGTCTGCCTTTGAGTCAGCTGACCATGGACTATAAGCTCTGAAACCATGAGCCAGATTAAACCTCTCCTCCTTTCCATTGTTTATATCAGGTGTTTGGTTGCAGCAATAAAAAACACGGCCAATATACTGTTCTCTTATTAGGTACTAATATTCAGTACACATTTGCTTCATGGATAAACAATGAAATTTGTTCATCTTTGCTACTGAGATTTATATTTTGTTCTGGTTCTTAAGGCAATATTTTTCCTATAGGTACTTTGGTTATCTGTACAATAACTCAGCCACATTTATTTTATACTGTGGCTTGGAATTTAAAGTACTCATTAAAGTACAATAGTGGTGTTTGCCTTACTGTATTATGTGATCTACAATTGTAGTGCATTTGCTGGTAAGCTGCCTACTATAGATCAGTGTTCAGTGGCAATAAAATATCTCTTTTGAAATTTGTAATTTTCCTTTCTCAGAGCTAAAGGTTAAAACATTTGCATATTCAAAATGTATGCCTTCCTGCTGGCTTAGAATATTCAGTGTTTACATGAATCAAGTAAGACATTTTTTCCTCACAAAGCCAATTTCAATACATGCTTGATAATGTGCATGCATACTTTCTTCCATAACATAAATTTCATTAAAAACAAGAGATATATTTTGTACTCCAGAAAATGTACTTCCAGTCAAGAGATTTGAGGCAAGATCCCAAAGTTAACACTGGAGCTGGGCTGTGATGGATGATGTAGAAGCAACACCGACAAGACTACCTGAGAAAATAAGACCAGATCTAGCAGGGAAATTCATGAAGGCAGAAAAGTTCAGAGCATAATTGTGTACCTGCTATAACTCACAGAGACTGTAATCAACATCAAAGGAGTTTTAGGAGATAAAATTGAAATGCTAGGTTGGAGCCAGGTCACGCAGGTCCTTGAATGATGGGCTGTGGATGCAGAAGTTCATTTTATAAAAAAACTGGGAGCTACTGAAGGTTTATTTTTTGAAGAAGAGAAATAATACAATCAAAGCTGCCCTTCAAAAAACATTAACCTGGCAACAGCATTTTAAGTGAATTAGCAGAGAGCTGGAGGTGGAGGATGCCTGTGGAGAGGCCAGCAGTGCCCATAATATGCCATGAAGGTAATGAGAACCCACACTAGAGCAGTAACATTGGAAGCTCAGAGAAGGAAAGATGAGGCAGACTGCATTAAATATTTGGATGTGGGAGGTGAAAGAGAAGAGGCAAACCTTGCTCTTGTGTCTGAGAGTTTGCTGGTGGTGGTAGGACAGAGCTATTACGTTCACTTTGGTGTACTAAGCCACTGAGTGTGGGTTGTCTGCAGATATTCAGCTTGAGCGCTACAGGAAGCAGTTCACAGTTTAGGAGAATGTAGTGGATTGACGGCTGGTGGTCAACTTATAAACCCCAGCTGAACTGAGCAAGCCGGTGCTGGGTGTGGGAGGCCCGCCTGGGGACTGTTGCCAGCAGCATAAGGGGTAGAACTGGAGAAAAAGAATAAAGGCTTTTGGGAGCTAAGAGGCTGTTGGAGGCAGAGAAAGGCTGTTGGAGCTGGTGGAAGCTGTAAGGAGCCCTTGACTGTTTTGCAGGAGCTCGTCATGCTGGCTTCCCTGATGGACTTGGCTGTTTTCATCCTCCGAGGAGCTCGGGACCTCGTTGGCACTGAGAATGGCTTCAGTTCACTTTAGGGGAGTCTGGTCCTCACTCTGAGCATCACTTCCTGGCTCCGGAGGGGAAGATGGTGCACTGCCAGTCTCCTGGAGAAGCTTGCTGCGTTGGCTTCCCTGAGGGGAACTCGGTTATCCTGACCATCGGAGGGGCTCGGGACCTCACTGTTGCTGAGGGTGCCTGTGGTACCTTTCAGGGTGCTCTGGCTCTCCTGAGCATTGCTTCCCAGCTCCAGTGCAGATGCCTCAGCCCGCTAGCACAGATACTGCATCCTGCTGGCACAGACTTTCTAGCTTGCACCACTAACCTTTGGGCCTTCCCAGCGCAGATCCATGAAACAGGCCTGCATGAGATATTGTTATAGGCTCTGGGCCTCCAGCTGGATTCATGGGAGGCATTGTTATGGGCTCTAGGTATTCAGCTGGACTCATGTAGGCATTATGGCAAGGTCCAGGCTGTCAGCTGGATTCCTGCCCTATACTGTGTGGCAGATTTCCTGCACTCTCTTGTATATCATTCTTGGACCATTATAAATAATCTTATAAAATGTGTGTCCTGTATTATATTGTTCTCCCTTGCAAAAATATCCCCCAAACCATAACACAGCAGGAATTAGGAAGGACACCATGGGAATGTACCAAGAAACAGTCTACTGCAGGGAAGTAATTAAGGAGGGGCCCAGGCACTGGACATTAAAATCATCTGACCATTTGAGCTGAATGTGTGCATCCCAAAGTCCACTTCTTACCAATGGCTAGAGGTAGTGGAAATACTCAGGCTGATTATTTCCTAAGAAGACAGAGAAGTCATTTGTCCATCACCTTTAGCTCCAGGACTCACTGGGAAACTCGGTGAACCTGCTGTAGACTATTCTACAGTCTAGAAGGCTTCCCTTCCTCTTGCCTTCCTTAGTATCAGTCTTGTATAGACATCTGACCTCCCTCCCAGGTTTCTTTAATTCCCTTGCCATTTTCTTCACACACCCATCCCATACCAGTCATAAAGTTCTTACCTGTTTAATGCTGTCTTAGCATCCAATTGTCTGAGCACCTGGATTAGTGTAATTGTTACTCAAGAGGTGAGGGATATTCCACATACCATTTTATAGCAGTGGAATTGCTGCTCAAAAATAAATCTTGGATCATTACAACACTGTTAAATTGTTGAATTGAATCATAAATTATAAAATTATGTTTAGCAGGTTATGCCTTTAGTTCAGAATGTTCTACATTTACATTTTTATTTAACTTTATTGGTACAATTTAGATAAACATAATGATCACATTCATCATAGGGAGCTTATACCTGTACATGAGATATCTAAGTTCCTCGTCTTTCCCACTCCCCCCCCATCGACCCCTTTTCCCCTCATTTACAAAGCTTTGTTTCCATTTTATCCTTTTTTCTTCGCTTTTTCCCTTCCTTACCACACCCCCATTCCCCTTTCCTTTTGAACAATTTCTTCCTATTTCACAATATCTATTATGTATTTTGGTTCTTATGTACACTTTCAGTTTCTCACACCAGAAAAACAATGTGCTATTTGTACATGTGTGTGTTGGGGATCACAGGTTCACCATGGCTGACTGCATACTTCCCTAAGGAATAGATGGAGGCTTGGGGTTATCAGTATCTCGCTTTTGAGATTTCCCATTAATGCTCTAGGGATGGGCATTCTCTCCCGCCCACTACGACGACTAAAACCACTAAGATTGAAAGATACTCCCAGGCAAGATTCTTCTTAGCATAAGACCATCTCTGCCCTCTTGAATCTCCCAAATTATCTACTGCCCCTGAGGCATGAACCTCTGAGTCTTCTGCTGACCTAGAATCTTCCTCTAGCCCCTCCTACCATTGTGTACACCTAATAAATAGTGCCTGCTCGGAGTGTTGCTGTCTCTGCCCATCCTGAGGCACTGACCTTCCAGCCCCACTTCATGCATTACTACTTTTGTCTCTGTTTCTTATTTCATCCTTTCAGTGTACCCCTCATACAAGCAGTTTGGGATATTGGCCAGGCCCCCAATATGTGTGCCAAATTTATTTCACTTAAGAGTATGGTCTCACAGTCCATGCATTTGGCTATAAAATTCTCAAGATTATCCTTCTTTATGGCCAAGTAGTACTCCGTTGGATAAAAACCACATCTTTTTTATTCCTTGATCAGTTGATGGGCATTTGGGTTGTTTCCAAGATTTAGCTCTTACAAACTGTGCTGCTATAAACATGGATGCATTTATATTGCTATGATATGATGCTTTTAATTCTTTTGGAAAGATACTTAGAATGGGAATACCTGGGTCAAATGGGACCTCTAGTCCTAGTTGTTTGAGAAATCTTCACACTGATTTCAACAGTGATTATACCCATCTACACTCCAACAGTGAGGGATTCTTTTCCCCTTTCAGCTTCCCAAGCATTTGCTATCGGTTGATTTCTTGATAATAGCCATTCTTTCTGAAGTGAGTTGGAATCTGAGTGTTGTTTTAGTTTGGGCCTCTTGAATGATCAGTGATGTTGAAGATCTTTTATATACTTATTTGCCATTTGTACTTATGGCAATTAGAGAAGAGTCAATTCATTTCAGATTCCTACTTATGGAATGAGTCTTTAAATTTGGTGTACCAATGCTTTTTAGTTCTTTATATGTTTTAGATATTAGTCCTTGGTTGGAAGAACAATTGGCTAAGTTTTTTTCCTGCTCTGTGGGTGGTCTTTTCACTCTGTTAGTGATTTCTTTTGCTCTGCAAAAGCTTTTTAATGAGATCCCAGTGGATAACTCTTTGTAGTATTTCCCATATCATTGAGGTTTTGTTCATGAAGTCTTTACCTACAACTATGTAGTAAAGCTATTCAAGAGTTGTACGTATTCTCTTTTCCAGAAAATTTAGTGGTTCTGTTTTAATACCTAGATCTCTGTTCCATTTCTATTTTAATTTAGTACATAGTGATAGACATGGGTCTAGTTTTAGTCTTTGGCATATGGAAAGCCAGTTTTCCCAGCACTATTTTTTAAAGACACAAGCATTCTTCCAGTGAATGTGTTTGGCCTCTTTGTCAAAGACAAAGTGAATAAGAGGGCTTGGGGTTGTTTCTTCATCTTCTAATCTGTTACATTGATCCTCAAGTCTGTTTTTGTTTGTTGGTTTGTTTTGTTTTGTTTTTTTCCACTACCACGCTGTTTTTGTCACAGTAGCTTTGTATTACAATTTCTAGTCAGGGATTGTAATGCCCCCTGCCATGCTTTTTGTTGTAGAACTGTTTTGCTTTTCTAGGTCTCCTCTTGTTCCAAATCAATTTTGTAAATATTTTCTCTAATTCTGTGAGATATGTTAAGGAGTATGGTCATTTTCACTACGTTGGTTCTTCCTACCCAAGAGTAAGGGATACCTTTTGATTTTCTGATATCTTCTTCAATTTCTTGTTTCAGAGTACTGTATTTTTCAGTGTGGAGATATTGGGACTTGGCCTAGCCCCCAAGCTCCTAACACAAGTTACACCAAAGTCTTCAATAAAGAGACACGCAGTCTGGTTTGGAGGAATCAAGGAAGGTCAGAATGCTCTGGGAGTGAAGACAAGAACTTCTCCAGACAACTCATATTTTTTCCACAGATCTGGGGGTTGCAGGAAAAGGAAGGCACATTGGAGGCAAAAGCCCATGGAAATGACCAGGGCCTGGAGAAACAAAGGCAGTAAATTTTGCCAATTAAGAGAACTGTTTGATCTCTAACATTGGCAGCTTTATTGCTCTGGAAGAGGGAATGTCAGCAGCCTGTGTCCTCAGTTGTCACAGGTGTGGTGTTATCTTAACTTCAGAGCACTGTGAATATGAGGGTTCCCAACATGGCCAGAGGACCCTTCATGGTCAGCAATTTAACTCTTACATAGTCTGGACTCCAACACAGAGCTCTTTTATTTCCCTTGTTAGATTGATTCCCAAGTATTTCATTTTTTTCAGTGCTATTTCATAAGGCAGTCTTCCCTAATTTCTCTCTCCGTGAGTTTGTTATTTGTGTACAGGAAATCTATTGATTTTTTGACTGTTGACTTTGTATCTAGCTATGTGACTGAATCTGGTTATTAAATCTAGAAGTCTTTCAACGGAGTTTTGGAGTCTTCTATGTAGAGTATCATGTCATTTGCAAATAATGATTATTTAACTTCTTTTTTTCCTATAGTTTTCCTTTTATTTCTTTCTCTTATTTAATTGTTCTTAACAATGTTTCCAGAACTATATTCAGTAGAAGTGATGGTAGTGGACATCTTTGTCTCATTCCTGATTTTAGAGTGAAAGCTTTTAGCTTTTGACTATTCAGCATGATGTTGGCTGTTGTTTTGTGAGCGATGGCTTTTATCAGATTGAGATAAAAACCATCTATTCTAATTTTCTGTAGGGTTTTTATCATGAATGTGTCTGGACTTTGTCAAATGTTTTTTCTGCATCTATAGGGATGATCATATGATTTTTGTCCTTCGCTCTGTTAATATGGTATATTACATTTATTTAATTTAGTATGTTGAACCATCCTTGTATCCCTGGGATGAATTCAACTTATTCATGATGTATCATCTTCATGATGATTTGATGCATTCTGTTTGCCAGTGTCTTACTGAGGGATTTTCCATCTATGTTCATTAGAGAGATTGGCCTGTAGTTCTCTTTTCTTGTTGGATCCTTCTCTGATTTAGGTATCAGGGTAATACTTGCTTCCAGGAATGTCTTATGTAGTCTTGCTTCTCTTTCAGTTTCATTAAAGAGTTTGATGAGTATGGCATTAGATTGTCTCTAAATTGCTTATAGAATTCAGTAGCCTTGTATATATTTTTTTAAAAATATTTCTGGGGCTGGGGATATAGCTCAGTGGAATAAGCGCTTGCCTAGCAAGCGCAGGGTCCTGAGTTCGATCCCCAGTACCACAAAAAAAAATAAATAAATAACAAAAATAAAAAAATATTTCTTCTACTGTTGTTCCAGAAATTCAGGTAGATGGCTTCTGATTTCTTCTATCTCATTGTCCTCTGGATTTGTCCTAAGTACGCTGGAAGTCTGGGATTGTATTTTGCTTCTGTGTTTCGTCATTTTCTATTTTTTATTTTAATTTGTTTTCTGTGTTCTCATTTGTATTTTTCTTATGTTAGGTATCCTTACCTCTGGTATTGAGGCTTCCCGAGGAAATATCTATTTCTCTGAGATGTCTCCTAGGTGTATCTGGCTGTTGGTCTTTGTGTCTGTCCTGAGGTCCTATCTTCCCACTTTATTAAGGATGAGGAGTTGCTATCTATTTGGCTCAGCACTCAGTCATTTGGTAGTGGACTAAGGGGATGATTATGACTCCAGATTATCACAGTGTTGTCATACAAGGGTAAACAACTGATTGCAAATATGGCATCCTGGCTAAAGTAGTACAATGAGCAATAACAGTATCATCAAGCACACACCAGAAACTGACAATCTGTGGCAACTGCTAACTTGGTGTCTCTAATCCTAGGCACAACAGCTATAGTTACAGAACAACATCCAACATAAACCAGGAAATTGTAATCAGGGAGTTTCCCCTTGATAGAGTGATTTTATCCTGTGGGGAAGGGGGATTTAAAGGGACAGGGAACAAAACAGAGCAACTGAAGAGAAATTACTGGAAGAAAGACTGAAGGACACAGGATGATCACCCAGACTCTGAGAAGCTAGAGAAAAACACAAGAGAGAAAGAACAAAGGAAAAATCAAGAGTATCAAGGTGAACTAGGAAGACTAGAGATAATTTTCACTTACATGTAAATGTCATAAAATCAAGAAAGGCAATTGAGGAAAGAGAGAGACAGAGAAAACAAACCAACAATAAAAATCAAAACCTAACCCCCTGCAAAAAAGAAAAAAGAAAGCAAAAATAATTCCTTTGGTGCATCAGTTCGGTGTTAGTTCTCCAGTCAGAGTCAGAATCTGTGCTGAGTAACCCACCAAGTCTGCAGTAGGATTACTGCTGGGTGTGGGACTAATCTTGGAGAGATCACTAACTCCTCTCACACCTGTTCATTGTACAGCAGGGGGAGTGCCCTTGTCTGCTGCTGGCCAAGGCCGCATGCCTGCTTGAGGGCAGGGGGCTGGTTCTGGACCTTTATAGCTAGGACTAAGATTCGCTTTTGGTGGCCATTGGAATGGTGCCTGGGTGGTCCCAGCACCTATTTCTTAGCAGAGTTCTCCCAGTCTGCTGTCTAACTGCTGGCTGTCTACTGTGACTGGACCACCCTTCCTCATTTCCACTCTGGGATTTTGGCAGTGAAGCAATTCTGGGGCTGTTCTGCTGCTGGAGCTTGATCTGTGAGCCCTTTGAAATGAAGTGGCAATCCCACTCACCCCCTGCTGCTCCTCTGTACCACTGTGTGTCAGGTGCTGCTTTAGTTCACTCACCAACTGCTAATGAGGGGGGTGCTTGGGAAACAGTATCTTATATTCTAACTGCTGCCTCTGAATGCATAAGTCTCTCCTGATCCTGGTCAGTTATTAATCTCCCAGTGAGGGGAAAAGTTGCTTAAATTCAAGCCCTAAGTCTTTGAAATAAAATGGCCTAAATGTACATTTTTTAATACATAAAAGGGGGCTGTGCGGAGACAAAGATTCTCCAAGCAGCTACTATTTATTGGGTGTATACAATGGTAGAAGAGGCTAGAGGAAGATTCAAGGTCAGCAGAAGACTCAGAGGTCAATGACTCAGAGGGTAACATGATTTGGGAGACTCAAAAGGACAAAGATGGGGGCTGGGGATATAGCTCAGTAGAATAAGTGCTTGCCTAGCAAGCGCAGGGTCCTGAGTTCGATCCCCAGTACCGCAAAAAAAAAAAAAAAAAGAATTAAAAAAAAAAAAGGACAAAGATGATCTTATGCTAAAAAAGGATCTTGCCCTGGAGTGTTTTTTAATCTTAGTGATTTTGGTTTAGTCTTAGTGGGCTGGAGAGAATGGCTCATCCTTAAAAAGTTAATGGGAAATCTCAAAAGAGTGATATGGATAATCCTAGACCTCCATTTATCCCTTAGGGAAGTATGCAAAATTAGCCATTGTGAATCTGTGGTCCCCAACATATCACCCTCTTTGTTTTTGTAATGCAGCAGTTGAAATGGCATGCAGGATATGGTCTCCATTATAACAACAAACATACTCTTAGGAATTTGTGGGAGGTCCCATCCCAAGATGTGAACCTCCTGCGTTATCTTTAGTTGTCCCTGTTTACATTTTAAAAGATGATTTTCCAAGCCATGTAGAGGGATGCACACCTGTAATCCAGTTATGGGGAAGCGAGCGCAGGCGAATTGAGAGTTTGAGGCCAGCCTGGGTAGTTTAGCAAGATCCTGTCTCAGGTAACTGAATAAAATTATGAATTTTAGTGGAGAATTTGAAATAACCATAAGAAATTCTAGTGGGTGGATATATTTAACCTCCAGTAAATATCCCAGAGTTATGAAACACTGAATTGGAGTCACAGACAAGAGTGACCAGTGAGGCAATGCAAAACCCTGGCTTATAAATGGCTCTTATTTTCCAGAATCTCCAAAAGATGTGGGTCTATTTATATTGTTCTTCAGCACCTTTCATTCAGTCCTTGAAACTTTTTGGGGTTTTTGGGTTTTTTGTTTGGGTTTTTGTGGTACAAGAACTCGAACTCAGGACCTTGTGTTTGCCTGGCAGGTGCTTGTGCTGCTGAGCTATATCCCCAGCCCAAGTCCTTAAAACTTTTCAACATTACTCATTCCAGTATTTTTTATTAGTATACCTTTGCAGTACATAATGATTACAGTTATCATGGGGACATGTACATAGTGCGTCTTAATTCTTTTTTATTCATTATTGAAAAATAAATTCCAATAATATGTGTATTTCATAAATACAATAGATTCTAATGTAAAATCTGATATAGGGGAAAGAGACAACCGAAGCTGCTAGATGTCGAGTATGAGTTCATATTCTCTGAAATTGGACCATAAGTTTTAGGAACAACAGAGGTTAAGAGCAGAATATATTCACTGGGGGAAAGAAAGTTTCTGTCTGAGAGACAGAAGGATCCCAAATGGGTTGTCAAGGACCTTGCCTTTCCTAGGGATGTTTACAGAGCAAATCCATGATGTGAGGTGAGTCCAAGGTGGGAAAAATGGGAAATTGCAAGGTGGGCGTGAGGTGGGGCAAAACTGTGGTCAACCAATAAGATTATAAGTGTAATTGTTCAGGTAAAATTGGTTAAATTGGGATCAAATGACACATAGCAAGTGGGCATGAATACAGAACAGGGGCTTTTCCTGGAGGGAGTTGGGTTAGGGGCTCTTCCTAGCTATTTAGAATATCAATCCCTGATGTTTATCCTTGGGAAGTGATAAGTCACAAGTGATAAGTCACAAGGCAGCCATCCCCCCCCCACGAGTTTAATATTAAGCTCTCAATACTTTTCCCTCCTCACCTGTTCCACTTCAGTTGCCCTCAGCCACAAAAGCCTACCCCGTTCTCATCCACTTTGGCAGGACTCTGATGAACAACTCACCTTGCTTGGGTTGCTCTGGCCTGCAAACAACCCACACCCGCTCGGACTGTTCTGGCCTGAGGACACTCACCCCAAAAAAGAGTTTAAAACCCCATGCTTTGCTCAGCTCAGGGCTACCTTGGTCCCCACCCAATAAAGACTTCTCTTATGTCAGAAGGTCTGGTCTGGTTCTGTGTGACCCTCAATTCTAGGAAGTATGTGGGAGCATTTGTTTTACCTTTTGTCTTGAGGTCCGGCCCTCAGCTGGAGGTGCCTGTCTCCTCCACAGTTGCGCAGTGTCTTGTCTTCTACAATTTCTCTTCAAGGGCCCAGCCCTGTCTCACTGCCTGTTACGTTTTATCTAACTCAGTCCTTAAAAGATCGGAACAACATTACTGATTCCAGTATTTCTGTTAGTATATGTTTGTAGTACATAATGATAACAATTATCATGGGGACATGTAAAAAATGGATCTTAATTGTCTTTTATTCTGTACTGAAAAGTAAATTCCAATAATATGGGTATTTCATAAATAAGATGAATCTTAATGTAAAAACAATACAAAAATCTACTATCTGCCTATCACCCAGTAGAGCATAAACAAATTTAGCTAACCCTAAACGTCTTGGGCAGCAAACAATCTAAGATTTCTCTTTGTTGTTTCAAGAGAAGATTCGTATTCCCTTTTAAAAATAAAACTTAGAATCCACTAGACCAAAATGACTTAATCAGTACAATTAGGTTTATATGTGAATCACTCAAGCAATTAAAGGTTTCCAGTTTATTGATGCGATCTTCCTAAGAACCACCATAAGGTAAGAATTTTGCTTTTTTTCCTAGAGATATGGCAGGGTATTTCTTTAGGCATTATAACTTAACCTTGAAGAAAATACTGTATGGAAAAGATTTTATCTGAAGGACTTGTGCATCTTCGCATTCTGGGGAATTGTTTGCTTTCCCTTTCTGTGTTATGCTGTGGTCTAGAAATCTAATATGTTTTTACCTCTGCCTCCATCGGATGCTGTTTGACTCAGGAGAATAACAAGCAGTGTGAGCAGGAACATCTGCTGATGTTTTGAATGGTAGCCAGAGATGTGGGGTTTCCTTGGCCAGACAGATCGTGGATCAGAGCCCAGTTCAGAGCTAAGCTTAGGGACAATGAGATTAGTTCTGACATCTAGAAAAAAGAATTGAACACATGGGAAAATGGTACATGTAAAAAATTTAATATTCTAACTTTTTTACAAAGCAAATGGAAAGTTAAGATTAGGGCTAGCTAGAAAGGCCATAAAAATGTATATACACACAATTAAAATGAAAAGATGAATTATTTTATGGAAAGTTCACATCATATAAAATTTGCTTTGAAGAAAGACCAATATTTTGTCTGATAATATTCAGACTTGATGATTCACAAGCTATAGAAGTCTTAATAAACATATTAGATATTGAAATGCTTAAGGTAATTATTTCTAGAAATAATACATCTCTCACTAATTCTAAATTACCTCTTGTAACATTTTTGTGTTCAATTCTTTCTACCTTTTTTCTTATTCCTTTTGCTATTCAATAAGAAGTCTACTATGTGTTTGAAGCTCTTCCATGAGGTAATCTCCCATAGACTCTTCAATTCCCTACAAATCTTTATTCTTTGCCCCTTTGTACTGGTCTTTGGTGATAACAATTGCTGCTACAGCTTAAATTGCTATCTGTGTTCATGCATTTTATGTGTACATCCCGCTTCTGTCCTTACACTACTCTGGCATTCTAGTGCCTATGTTATAAATCCAACCTCAAGCCACCTTACTTTGATAATTCTTTTGTTTTTATATATTTTATTGGTGCCCATTAGCTTTACAAACTATTGGGTTGCAGTGTGGTATTTTCATACATGTAGATAACGTATTTTGATCATATCCATCCCACCCATCTTCCCTGTCACCCTTTCCCCACCCTTATTCTCTTCCTCTTGCCTCGTAACAGTCTCCCTTCCACTTTTCATGCCATGGTTGTTTTTTGTTTGTTTGTGTAGATTCCACAGATTAGGGAAACAGGTGATACTTAGTTGCCTTGTTTCCTTTAGCATGGTAACCTCCAGATCCATCTATTTTCCTAAAAATGATAAAATTTGGTTCTTCTTGGTGGTTGACTAATACTCTATTGTATACGTAGACCGCATTTCCTTTATTCATTATCTGTGGGTGGACACCTAGCTGGCTCCATGTCTATTTGAGAGTTATACTGTAATGAACACGGCTATGTATCCCTACAGTATGCTAACTTTAACTCCTTCAGATGTG
Organism: Dinomys branickii; assembly: GCA_004027595.1. Taxonomy (NCBI): domain Eukaryota; kingdom Metazoa; phylum Chordata; class Mammalia; order Rodentia; family Dinomyidae; genus Dinomys; species Dinomys branickii. The sequence continues at coordinate 855 of PVLD010001005.1, read as the reverse complement.
CACTAAGGAGTGGTATAGCTCGGCCATATGTTCTATTTTAGTTCCATTTTTAGTTTATTGAGGACTCTCCACACTGATTTCCAGAGTTGCTATACTAATTCATATTCCCACCGTCAGTGTAGAAGGATCTCTTTACACCCCACATCCTTATGAGCATTTATTGTTTTTTGTATTCTTGATGAGAGCCAGTATGACTGGGGAGGGATGGAATCTCACTGTAGTTTTGACTTGCTTTTCACTAGTAGCTGAAGATGATCAATATTTTTTATCTATGTATTGGCTATTTGTACTTCTTCCTTCGAGAACTATTGGTTCAGTTCATTTGCCCGTGTACTGATGGGGCTACTTTTTTGGTTCTTTATATATCCTAGGTATTACTCCATTGTCAAAATAGCAGCTGACAAAGATGTTTTCCCGTTCTATAGGCTGTCTCCTCATTCCTCTGCTATGCAAAACCTTTTTAATTTGGTATGACACCGTTTGTTAGGATTTTTTTCTGGTTCTGTGAAGAATGTCATTGGAATTTTGGTGGAGATTGCATTGAATCTGTACATGGCTTTTCATAATATGGTCATTTTAACAATATTAATTCTGTCGATCCATGAACATAGGAGGTCTTTCCGTCACTTTTTAGTGTCTTCTTCAATTTCTTTCTTCAGTGTTCTGTAATTTTTATCACTGAGGCCTCACATCCTTCTCAAGATTTTCTTTTTTTTTTTTTTTGCGGTACTGGGGATCGAACTCAGGACCTTGCACTTGCCAGGCAGCTGCTTATGCCACTGAGCTATATCCCCAGCCCTTTAAATTTTATTATATAGAAAACATATTTTTTTTTCTTTTTTTTTTTTTTTTTTT